>BQNB010054408.1:0-39559 GCA_026074375.1 Tanacetum coccineum
TAGGCGTATATGGACCTTCAAAGATGCACTTCCCCAGATATTTAACATTCGATTTAGTGTCAAGGTATCGTAGAAAATGCGAACGCCACTAAGAATATCTTCCTGGTCTAAGCATCGGTGGATGATCTTTTGAACCAGCTGCCATGATATTGTTGTGCATTTGACTATCTGTTGAGGATGTATTGACTGGAGTAGACATGATGAATGAATGGTTATTAATTATGAAGTGTGAAAGATTTTGTTGGATCTTAAGTGGATATGATGTGATTGATGTTGTTGTGGTTATGTATGCAATTCTCGTTCACGGGATTTTACACGTCTATGATTAAAACCAATAAATGATTTAACGGGATTTTACAAAATCACTAGATAACCGTGAATGAATGATCGATTGTTGTTGAGGTTTGTTTCTTGTATGATTAATGCAGTTTAAGTCCTTGTTGATGGTTTTGGTTTTGGCTTATGGTTTGATGATTTGTTTGGAATTCGGCGCAGTTGGATTATGAAGAAATTTTTTTTACCTTATTACCAAAATCTAAATTTGGTGTAAAAATAAGCTAAAAAGGCTATAGAAAAAATTATATTTTACTTAATTTTTCCCGCCAAAAAGTGTCGCTAAAAAGGTGTCGACCGATTTTTTTTACCCTATTACCAAAATTTGAATTTGATGTAAAAATAAGTTAGAAAGGCTATATAAAAAATTAACATATTACTCAACTTTTATTTTTATATCAAAACAGTTGCGCGTGAGGTGTTTTGAGCAAAATGCCTTTTAAGAATATAACCAAAAAAAATCAATAAAAAAAATATAAAACCGCCTTGGAAAATTAAGCAAACCGTCTCCAAGAATGAAGCAAATCGCCACTGAAAATGATCAACTCACCTCCTGTCAAACCACCTCACTTATTAGCAAACCGCCGTGACCTATGGCAACTCGCCGCCAAGAAATTTTCTCAAACCGCCGTTGATTTTAGAATTTTGAGCATGGTAACTTTTCCTTTTGATCAATATTTTAAGCAACTCGCCTTGAGCAACCTTTGGGTAAGTAACTCGCCACTATTAATGAAACCGCACCAAAAATTTTTTATTAAAAAAAAACAACTCGCCTTTGACTTTTGGCAACTCGCCTTTGACTTTTTGGCAACTCGCCCTTGACTTTTCCTAAAACTGTGGTATCTTGTCCCCTTTCTGTGCTAAACGCAGGCTAGAGTATTATAATACTCAAACTCCACGAAGAGCAATAGTTCGAATTCTATTATTAAAAATCATTACATGTGATCTTTTTAACACGAAAGGAAAGTCTATTAGGCAATTCTTAGATGGTTGTATGTAGATGAACCTTCCAATAACATGTTTTCTTAGTGGATTCATAAAAAATAAAGCAACCCTCCACGAAGAAACACCAACTTAATAACCTTTTAAATCGAAATAGGAGCTTGTATTCCACTTGAATGTTACTATCTAATCCTTTTTGATGTGTTGAACAATAAGATTTAACGATTTTCAACAATATGCCCTAATTTTATTTTTGGAGCCGTTTGGGGGTTTTTGTCACAATATAAGACAATTTTTGATCTAGTTTTGCCCACACGAATCATCCCGGAATCCACCCTTTGCTCTGATACCAAATTGTAGGATCCCGTAATCACTTCTTTAACATATATATTACACGAATCAAATAGAAATTAGGAGAGAGAGTGATCTTTTAGTGTGAGAAGAGGAGAGAGAATTGAGAAGAATGAAAGAAAATGGAAAATGGAAATTGAAAAAAAATATTAGTATGATTCCTAACTCTTTTCTAAATAGTAATGAGTTTTATATATCCATATGTCGCGGTTAATGACGCAGCGGGTATTTACTAGGGACCCGGGATCGGGTTTTGCTTGGGATTAAATCGATACCATATACAATATTAGATTAACTATCAAGCCTAGATTTCTGATACCTTCCTATTACAACGTTAACTAATTGATTGACCGAGACTAAAATACATAATGGACGAACTTCATGTTCGACTCAATATTTTAAGGCTAACAATACGAAACTTCTATCGGCACCCTAATCAAATAACATATAAGCATGATGATCGTTGAGAAGGAACGTACCCGTGACGTGCTGGAAAACCCGGGTTCGTCCCTCTCTAAGAATTATGCTTTGCCTCTTGCTTCTGGAACTCTTCTTTGTTCCTACGGTTTGGTTTCTTTGACTTTAGGACAATCATTCCTGGTTATTGTTACTGGTGCTCCACAACTAGAAACAAGTCACATCCACTCTGATTCACCATTTAACCTTTTGGGTAGAAGTAGTGGATATTGGTAACTGGTAACCTTACAATTAGGGTCAAATGTCAAATCTTGTTACACTTCACACAGCTTATAGTGCAAGGGCCTACTGATGCAGTTAAACTTGATTGCAAGAAGGGAAAAGTACCTTCATACTCCTTATTCTTATTATTACCAGCCATATAGGCTCTAGCAACATTCTGACCTCCAGTATTCTGTCGTATAAATGGTGGTTGTTGTCCACGGTTGTTGTTCAATCTCCTCTTGTTCTTTGCATTTCTTACAGCATAGCCCTTCAACTTTTAATCCATCAAGTTGTTGGCAATTCGAACAGCATCTTGTAGTCTTGTGGGTTCTGCAACAATTACATTCCCTTGGATATTATCAGGAAGACCTCCAATGAATTTCTCCACTCGATCTTCCTCCTCGAGGGCCATTTTGGTACACATCATGGTCAATTCTTGAAATCTCTGAGTATAAGCAGTCAAATCATTGTTCTTCATGGTTAAGTTCCACAGTTCGGTTTCCATTTTTTGAATCTCATTCCTTGGGCAGTACACTTCAGTCATTTGCTTCATGAGCTCTCTCCATGACATGGAAAATGCAGCCTCAGTCCCAATAGTCCTCTTATGTGAGTTGCACCAAGTTAGTGCACCGTCTAACAGGGTGCAAGTAGCATACTTAACTTGGGACTTCTCTAGGCAATTGCTAATATGGAACACTGTTTCCATCTTCTCAAACCATCTTATCAATCCTACCACTCCTTCCGTTCCCTTAAGTTGAGTGGTTGACACTTCATGAAGTTCTGGTAGGTGCATTCTCTAGCAACAGGTCTAGCACCTCTAACATTCTCATCTGGATTCTCATTTCTACCGTTTCCATTTCCACCATTTCCATTTCTACCATTTCCATTTCCACTGTCGCCATCACTGCCATTTTGGCTTTGGTTTTCAGTCTCGAGAGCATTGGCGGCACGGGTCGCCTCATGAGCAGCCAACGCTTCTTCCACACGTCGGTTAATGAGTTCTTTGATTGCTTCAGGGGTCATACCAGAGCGAGTGATAGTCATTGTTCTACATCACAAGACACAACCCATGGTGAGATTTTGAAACGAATACACTATCATTAGATAACGATAATTTAATACATGCTATGAAATAAAATATAATTACAACACGATTGCCAGAACGAATAAATAACAATATAGATAAATAAGCGAGAAAGTCAAAACAAGCTTTTGTATTGAGATTTGAGCGTTTCCGTGTTAAATGTGTAAGTATTATTACGTATACGTATTTTTGTGTTAGTAATCTAAGATAGGTTTAGATTTTTAAGTGGTAAGTTAAGAATAATGAAAAAAAATTCTATTTTAGGAAAGTTAGGTTGAAAATGAAAAGTTAAAAAGTTATTTTTAAAAGTCTAGTGAATTTCGTTTAAGCAAAAAGGTATAATCATATAAGTTAAGGTTTTTATAAAAATTTAAGAAAATACAAATAATTATATAATTAATAAATAAAAAATATATATATAAAGGCCTAGTCGGCCGAATAAAAAGAAAAAAGAAAAGGAAAAAAAAAGAATTGTATTAGGAAACAAATTTTAAATAGGCTTTATCTAGGATTACTTTTAGGAGCCTATAAATACAAAAAAATAAAATCCCTAAACCCCTATTGTTGTTCGACCGATCCAGAAAAATAATAATTTGGGTTTAAGGTATTTTCTAATTCCTTGTTTAATTCTAGTTCTTATTTTAATTCTTGTAATCTAAGTATGATGGATTATGTTTAATCATGTAATTTTCCAGCTAGGGTTTTGGATTAGGGTTTTTTGTATTCTGAAAGTTTCATGATGTATTAGATCATGTTGATCTTTCGTTTGATTGTCTTTCCTTGATTGGGTTAGTCGGTTAGGACTTGATCTTTAGATATAGTCATTTAATTTACTGCAAAATTTTGGTCAGTCTTGTAGAGGTCATAACTCATTCATAAAAATTCAAATAAACAATTTACAACATACTGGAGATAACCTCAGAGAGTCTACTTCAAAAAAGTGGTCTCGTCCCCCCCCCCCCTTACCTTTACTTTTCCCTTTTTTCATATTTTTTTTTCCTATTTTCCCCCCCTATTATTCTTTTCTCTACTCTCCCCTTTTCCTTTTTTCAACCCTTCAGTGAGGGTTTTTTATGGTCGGGAAGTGGGTCAAAAGGTCGTTACAAAATCAGTGTGTAAAACTGTGACGAATTTCAGTTTTGGTTTTATTTTCTTTAAAAATACTTGACATCTATTTAGAGGCTTTAAATCACGTGGAAGTTATTTTATATATTGTGTGTGACCCCTGAATTTTTGCTAAGCATATAATGAGGTCTAAAGTGGTCATCTAGTGTCATACTTTTAGGGGGTCAGATTCTGGACGAATTCTGGACACTTTGGATTAATGAATTTCTAAAGGGTATTTGTAAAAGGGTAATGGCTTTGGGAGAGCTATGAGAGGTTCATAGGACATATATGTAGCATGGTGAATTTTGGTTTGAATTGTGGAAGTGTTTAAGTGGTACGTTTAGGACGCGTAAGTGAGTATAAAATTCTGCTGAAAACCAGATATTTAAAGTGTAGCATTGAAGTGTAAATGGCATATGTAGGAGTTGGAAAAGGGTTAAATCAAGTATAGAACTATGGTAGATAGCTTAGATATCCATCATAGTTGAGGTTACATCATATTGGGTTGAATGCCTAATTGATGGTAGCTTATTGTGTGCTTAATTGTTTAGATTATCCGTGAAGTGTTTGTGAAGCTTTTGTTGGATTCTTTTGGGAAGCTAAGCTTCAGGTGAGTTTCATAGCCCCTTTTTCTTATGTTTTCTTGGGGTGAAAATGATGCAAAGAGGTTTTGAAATGTTTTAGTTACTGTGATAATGTGATTTAAATGATGCATGGGCTATACGTGACTATTGTATGTTATGTGCTACTTGCTTTTATGGTATGAATTGTTGTGCTTGAGCGTGATCATCTCATGGCATTTATGGATTTGATTGGTAGTAAGCGTGATCGTCTTATTTATGTGTTTGTTGGAGTGAGCGTTGATCGGTCTCATGTGTTATGTTTTGTGTGAGGATTGAGCGTGAACGTCTCAATGTGGATTGAATGTGATTGCATGTTAGCTTGTATGATAGTACGTTGTATGTCCTGCTATGTTATGTTTTATTTATCACAGTAATTGGATTTAAAGGTTTGTTTTGCGTGTCTTAAACCTATGACTCTCACCAACCGTTGTATTGACGTTTTTAAGCATCATTTTCAGGTGAGCTTCATGAGAATACTGAGGTTAAGAGAAGTGGCTAGAATGACCGATAGGATTGCATTGGTGTTCGCTCCTGAGTTTGTTTGTGTTTGTTGCATGGATTTTGTTGAATGTTATTTGATTTTATTAGGTTCGTGAGATATTGTTCTTGTATTGGTGAGACCCCTTTTTCATTAATACAAGATGTTGTTCTTTTGGTTTTCGGTATTGTCATGACACATTGTGTCTTTATTGCTTAATTATGCATTTAGTGTTTCTCTATTTTTGACACCATTGTGTTGTGATGATATCCATGATGTTATGCCTCGTGTTTCTGCCTTGGCGGGGTGTGACAGATTGGTATCAGAGCCTATGGTTATAGAGAACTAGGTGGTTGAGCCTAGACTATAGCTTAAGGGTCCCTCATATAGATGCATTTAGGGCTTATGTGTAAGTATATACCTATTATGCTTATTTTCCTTAAGTTTCATAAAGTACATTATACTATATACTATATATAAGTTGAGTTTTTCTTTGTTATTTTGAGATCTGTATCCTGATATAGTCTATGTTTTGTGGTCTATTATAGTATGTCTCCCCCTATTCGTAGAAAGTACCATGATTCAGTTGCTTTCGCAACTGGGTGTAAAAGGATTAAGAATAGCAAGCGGTGTAACCGCAAGATCCGAATTCCTATTGCCATGTGGCCGTGTAGAGTCGAAGAGAAGATGACCTTGAAGGAAGTTGATGGACAAACGGTTGAGGAAATTGAAACAAAGATAATGTGCAAAGGTTGGCACTATCACAGAGATTCCTAAGAAATTTCAGGGTATGAAACGTCTGAAGAAGAGCCGTGAACAACCTAGTAGGACATGACCTGTTGGATTTGTGGTTCACCCCACAAACTTCAAACAACGAAATCATGTATGAGTTTACACCACATGACTACCTCAGCAAAGGGTTCACATGATGATGGTTGATAGAAGATGAGGAAGAAGTTGAGAGGAATGAAGTGGACTCGGACCTTGAGTCCACCGCAAGTAGTAAACCTGTGTGGAAGAAGACAACTAAAGCTGATCATGACCGCGCGTCTCGTAACTGCCCATATTGTTCTAAGTGATTGATATGTTTTAGCTTGTTTTTCTTTCTTTCGACGTTTGGAGCCATGTTAGGAATGTTATTTTCGATGTTTGGATTCTGAGTATTAATAATAAAAGTGATTATTAGGATTATTCCTTGTGTTATTTGTTGGTTTCATTTTTTTAAGGTGTTATATGGTGTGTTTATTTTATGAAGTGTCTTCATAGGAGGGAGTACAACTGTGAAAGGGGGCATCTATAATTATGGTGGCCAACATAATTATACATGCGGACACAAACATAGGTGGACTTGTAAGTATGATTACATGGATTATTGTTGATGCGTTGCATGTATGTATATGGTTATTAAGAAGTATGATAAGATCATGATCCCTATTATATCGTCTAATGTATATAAATTTTTAAACCTTATAGAAAATGGCTCCATCATATCGAAGCGGCAACAACGATAATAACAACAACAAGAACCCTGACATTGCTGCTATTATCGCGCAGCAATTGCAAACCATTCTTCCTCAGATTGTCACTCAAGTGACTAACAACGTGAACAATGCTAATAACGGTAATGGTGGTGGTGGAAATGGAAATGGTGGGAACAACGGATGCACTTTCAAGGCATTTCAATCTTGTAATCCCAAGGAGTATGATGGGAAAGGAGGTGCGATAGTGCTTACTCGTTGGATCAAGAAGATGGAAAACGTGATTGATAATAGTGGTTGTGCGGAGAATCAAAAGGTGAGGTATGCGGCTAGTTTATTAGTGAACAAAGCTTTGACTTGGTGGAACACTCAAGTCCAAGCAAGAGGACGTGACGCTGCAATGGCTATGACATGGAACAATTTTAAGGCATTGATGGTGGAAGAATTCTGCCCAAGTAATGAAATGGAGAAATTGGAGAATAAGTTTTGGAATCACAAGATGGTGGGAGCTAATCATGCTGCCTACACTAATAGGTTTCATGAGTTGGCCAAGTTGGTCCTACACTTAGTTACACCTAAGTCATCTCGTATTAAAAGGTACATAGTCGGACTGGCTCTTAAGATAAGGGGAATGCTTCGAGTAACCCAACCAACTACAATTCAGACTGCAATACTGAGGGTTGGAATACTTACTAACGAAGCAGTCAGTTGTGGTACCTTGACAAAGGGTAATGACAAGAGGAAAGTAGTGGAAGAGTTTGGTAAGTCAGAAAGATCGTGGAAAGACAACAAGAAGGCAAAAGTGGGCATAGGGTTTGTGGCGACAGCTCCTCCTAGAAATGAAGTCGCAAACTCAAATCCCAAGTGTAGCAAGTGTAATACGCATCACCCAGTAAACGGGCCCTGCAATGTGTGTTATAATTGTCAAAAACCGGGCCATTATGCCAGAAATTGTTGGGCACCAATTAGACAAGTGACTCCGGTGAATGCTGTTAGAATGAGTAACAATTCGAGAGTGTACTATGAGTGTGGTAGTCCAGATCATTTTCGCAACACTTGTCCCAAGATGAATCGAGCACCGGGGCAAGCTGGAAATCAATTGGCTTTGGAGGGCAGCCGAAATAACCGAAGCAATGGAAACTAAGTTAGAGGAAGAGCTTACAACGTGAATATGAATGAAATGGAGGCGGTCCAGGATCCTAACGTTGTAACGGGTACGATCTCTCTGAATGATCACTTTGTTACCGTATTATTTGATTCTGGAGCCGATTTTAGTTTCATATCTACTGAATTTGCGCCCCTACTTAATGTGAGACTGATCACTTCTAACTACACTCTTTAATATATAGTAAATATATATAAAATATACTTATAAATATATAAAAAGGAAGGTAGGAATCAAAAGATCTCAGTTATAGTAATCCGGAAGTATGATTCCCGGGTCGTTATCCCCGATGAGGAAAGCAAATGAAAGTCGAGAGTCGTTTTGAGAATCGATGCTTTGAATGGGATAAGATTGATATTGGTTATCTAAAACTACGAGAAAATTTATGCAAAAACTTAAAAATACTTAAGGGGAGACAACTTTTTAGCTAAAAACGTTAAACGGGAATCCTAAACTGTGACTAAAAACCCTAAATTTCCACTCTGATCTTTTCTAGCTTAAGTAACTTATAAATTCATTTCTTCAAGTCAAATTGGGGAAATCTTTTTATGAATTATTCTAAACGGTTCTACTTGAGGGCAAGTAGAAGTCAAGTGGGGGGATATTTGATAACATCAAATAGTTAATACATTTTAATATCAAATTGCCTATAAAAATGCTTACAAATATGTTATTAATGTATGAAAACGTTACTTAATTGTTTATTTATTATTTTCAAGGGACCAAAATGAGCATTTTAGAAAAAGACAAAGGAGTTGGACAGAAGAAATCCTAAAGTGAAGAAGGCCAAGCACTTTACTGGCGTAACATCCCTGAAGGATTACGCCGTAACATACTCCAACGAAGAAATGAGTCATCACACCCTTTACGGCATAAAGAGTCTCCAAGATTACGCCGCAACATTCAAATCTACAAGAGATGATGTATCTGACTCAGCGTTACGGCGTAACATATGCGACAGGGTTACGCCGTAACATCATTTTATACATAGAAGATTGGTTGATTACGTAGCAAGATTACGACGTAACATCCCATAAGGGTTACGCCGTAAACCTTTCGAAGCCTATAAATAGAGCCCTCATCCGGCTCATTCAACATCACTCACCACCACCACTCCACACACAGTTCTAAGGGGTGAACCAAACCCCTAAGGTTCGAAGCATTTCATCTGAAGGTCCAAGGGAGAAGCCACTAGCATACTTATTGTATTTAATCATTCATTTCATTATCTGTAAGAATTATGATGATTCAATCCATGTCTTATTTCCATTAATTCATGCATTGATTTACTATGACGTCTAAGCACTCCAAGTGCTAGGCCTAACCATTTATTTATTATTATTGAGATAATGATTTCCTGTTTAATATATGGTTCTGTTAGATATCCTTAATAGCCTTTTCTATGATCCCATGTTTTGGTAGTATAGAGTGGCACACCTCCCCAAGCGGAAACGCGAGACGCTACGAGATAGGGAATCCATCACAACACATTTGTTTGGCGTCTATATAGAGAAACTAAACATGCATAAAATATAAGGTATAGACACGTAGTGTCATGAAAATACCCAAACATAATCAACAAAATCCAAAAGGTGTCTAACATTGAAAGGAAGACAGTTCATGCCAATGTCACGACATGCAAACATTCATAAATCCTAACAATGCGAAACAATTAACATTCATCCACCAAACAAATAAACGAAATCTAGATAACTAAACTTCGCCAGCTGCTTACGGTCCATCTAGCCACTTTTCTTAACTTTAACCTCATCCTGCTGAATACCTGAAAATGATGCTTATACGTCAACATAATGGTTGGTGAGAAACATAGGTTTTACACTCACAATCAAATCCATTTCCAAAACACATTTCCGAATTACTGTATAATAAAAAACATATCATAGCAGGACATTTTACTAAACTACTATACAAGCTAACCTGAAATACAACCAATCAATCATTCCAACCACAGGGTAGGCATATCCATAGCCGCTCCTAAATCTATGAATTCCTAACATGCTGAACAAAAAAGTAAATGCAGGCCAATCATTATACTTAACATGTTTATTCCCGAGACATGCAAGCGTCCAACCAATCCACATTGAGTAGGCGTACTCATCCGCTCCCGTAATACAAACCAACATGTAGAACATAACATATAATAGCCAGTTAAAAGTCCATGCACAAAGTAAACACATAATCACAACAATCTAAATCATTTTAAAACACTTGCATCATTTCCATCCCAAGTTTAAAATGCAGTAAAAAGTGGGACTATGTAACTCACCTGAATGCTCAAAACGCAGCTTCTAATTCCTATTACGCAACTATACAAATAAATAAACACGGTTACACGCGACCAAGCTAAAAGCTCTAGTCCATGTAACACATATATGATGGATGTCCTAAATGTTTGATTAACCATCAATTGGTCAACTCGACACCATGCCACCAAACCTTAACCACATATTAACACTATTCACTATTTACTTACAATTTATATAGAATTGGCAGAATATTAGTGCATCATTATTACGTACTAAAAACCTACTTGCTGACCTTTATAAATTATACCAAAAATCACCTAAGTTTATTTATGAGTTTATTAACTACCTTGTGATTCCCAAGTGCTCACTACATGTGCCACTACTCCAAATAAAATCCAACTTCAAAACTGTCCCAATTCGGATCTGATTGCACACTAAAATGTATGGCCCTAATTACCCTACCTAGACAACTAATCAGAGGCTAAATTTTCGTGAGAGGTTAATAGACATATAGAACTTGACCTCTGTGTTTTGTCTAAGCTTAATTCGAATTTTAAGTAGGGTTTTACTCCTTGAAATCAGACCCAAATCTGATCTGTATTTACAGTTTTAACAACTTTTCTTGCAAAAATTATTTGACTAACTTCCCGACCTCAAAACCTTTCGTGGCTGAACTTTTTGAAAACTAGACTCTCTGAGCTTATTCATAGGCTCAAGAAACATATCAATACTCATTTTTATTATCAAGATATATCATTCGTTGAACACGACCCAAAAATCTGCCATAAAAATAATACAAGGAAAGGGAAAAATTAAACAGACTAGAGAGAATATAATCAAAAGGGGGGGGGGGGGGGGGGAAAATAAATAAAGATAACATGTTTTAAGACCTAAATCATGATCTAACGCGTTTTAATATACGTAACCCGATTGCACCATAAGATCTAATTAAACCACAAAGCACACTAGCATGATCATATCCTCAGTTAATTACAAAAGTGTTAAACTTTAGACACCCCCAAATTGGGTCGCAGCGGAAAATTGAACCGGGCGTTGTTACATTATGGATCAACAACACAAGAGATATAAAGAACACCAAAAAGTCAGTTTGATAAACGATACATTGGATTATCACAATATTTGGTTACATAGCCCGAAGCTTAACTTGTTCCACTAATCAAAATACAAAGATTTTCGCCATAACATTAACAAAATGAAATGAATCGACAAAACTTTAATGCAAGACATCCATATCAAAACGACCAATGTATCCAACGCCAAATCCTGTGCTTATTGATCCCCTGAAAAACATTGCTTTAAAACGACAACAATATGTTGGTGAATTCATAGGTTTGATAAATCATATATTGTAGGACCACAAGATTTCCCCAAGTGTATGATAATGCAACAGATGCAGATATCATATAAATGTAATTACGTTGCTCTAAGCTCATGACACTGAAGCTTGACGTGTGTGAGTACCAAATTAATGGCCTCCATTGCCCGTGGTGATGTTCTAACCCGCAACAACCTATATTCCGAACACATGGTATACGTTCGTTGTTCAGTGATAGCTAATCACCCGAACGGGGTTGTCAAAACCCAATAGATCTATTAATAACATTCGCGCTCACAATTAACAGTTCATTATAATGGGCTCAGATATGGGTTATCGCTACTTAGGCAACACGTAATCTTAACATAAAATTAACCACTTGTGTCCCAATTGTAAAGCATTGCTGTCTTTCACCCAAAAACATTGGTAAAAACAAAAAGCATGTAAAATGTGGGGCTAATGAACTCACCTTGAGTGAGAATGTCGAGTGAAACACAATTACGCGCAACGCGAATAATCAAATGCAACCTAATTAAATTAAGTCGTGTAAGTACTGAGTACTTAGTCTAACAACATTGAATATAATCTAAAGTTGTTTACATTGGTACTATCGTTCGAAACGCTTCGATCCCATAATTATAAGAGTCAGGACATGACGTTCGAGGAGTTAGGACACGTTAAAATCGTAAATCCAACAACGCGTCGAAACGCATCCGAAAGAGGCCTCATTATTGAACACCCTAGTAATATAGTACTTTTGATAACCACATAATATCTATTTATCTCAATCACACTAATGGTTTTATGAAAAATTGTGTTTAATAAGTTAAAAAAAACGTTTATAATTACCGTTTTAGTTAAAACTGGCGTAACTTTCGCGTTTAAAAGCCCGATTCTCTGCGTTTCTTATTTCCATCTTTTCGTATTAAAAACGAGTTATTATAAATATTGACATTTTCAAATTTCGGACCTGCTGGTGACATTAAAAATACTGTTTCACATCAGACCCTATGTAATATTTTTTTTATTGATTTAATCGTTGAAAAATCTCCTAAACGTTCTTATTTTATTCGTTAAAGCTCCATTTTAATGATTTCTTTACGAGGACGATCTCGATTTAAAGTCTATATATTTATGAGGTTTACAAAAATATAACTTTCTGTCATGAATAAGTAACATTTAATAAAAATATTTTTATAAAAGTAAATTAATTGTCGTAAACTTGCGAAATTCAGATAACTCTTCGTTATTAATGAAAAATTACGATTCTTATCATTTTTGGAATCCTAAAATAAGTACTAATTTATAAAAAATTACTAACCCTTTGCGGTTTGAAGATTTTTATAAAAATGTTTTTATAAAAATTCATTTACGACTTCGGTTATAAACAGTAAAAAAAGTATAACTTGTATTTAACGTAACTTATTTTTCGTTATTAATCCGTATAACAAGTTTCTATCTTACCTTTATCGGAATCGTCGTGAAATGTATTTATCTTATAAAAATATAAAATAAATATTTAAAAATCCGAATTTGGGACAGAATGTTTAGTCTGTTAGTTAAGTCCATATGATCTTTTCTTTAAATACTTTATTACTTTTGATTTAACCGAGCAATTCTCTCATATATCATATACATTATAAATCAATACTGCCATATAATAATGTCTCAGTTGTCCATAATAGTCCTTAGGTTGGTCCAAGTGTCCTTATGTCAACATAATCCATTAATCTATTTTAAAAAAAACCATAAATTACTTAGTAAACCTTATATTTACTAGTTATCTAATAATGCATTTTTAATACATAACCCAAGTGTTACAGAGGATAATTTCTTTCCAAAGGACTTTATTTTAAGTGTTATATTAACATGATAAAAAGTCCATAATCAATATTAACATGTCTTATGTATTATCTTTAAGTTGAAACATATTAGAAGTTATGAATCCCTAATTAATCCATAATACATGTTTACACCAAAACAATAAGATACAAACATTTTCTCATCCATTTATAACATAATGTAAGTAATAACATAACATGTATATAAGGTTTTTTTTTTAAAAAAATAATCCCATGTGGGTCATTTCAAGTGAAAACTTTATTTTTGATTAAAACCTAAATGGTGATTAGCTAAATAAAATATCATATGCATAATAATGAAAATTATAGCAACATAAAGAGTTTAAATGACCTTAAAAGAATGATGATGATGGATGTAACAAGTACTAAACCCTTGTTTAGCCACAAAAACCAAACTTGCACTTTAATAAACCCTTACTTTCATTCACTAAAAAACCCTAAGCTTCCTTTTTTCTTGATTATAACTTGGAAATGGAAACCAATACTTGCAAATAGTCTTATTACATCGTAGAATAATTAAATATGAAGTGTAAGAGGATAAAGAAAAATTTGTATGGATTTAGTTTTGGTGGAGGTTTTGTGCCTAGCATAAAAGTGAGCTCGAAGGAGTATATGTTGATTTTACTTAAGTGTAAATGTGTGTAAGTGTTAACTATTTTACTTGCCTGTATATAGGATGAAATCATAGTCAAAAGTCCAAGCCATGGTTTCAAAAGTATGGTCATGGTTATGTGTTAGTAGACAAGAAGCTTCTATGTATGGTCATAAGAGTTAAAAGAACAAGGTAGGGTGTTACTTACATGAAGTATTGTTTATTTTGGACCAAATGCAAGTATCATGTAAAATTATCATGTAAATATTCATACAAGTTGTATTATTTTCGGCAAAAACAAAGATATATAAGATTTTATTTATTAATTTTTATGTATGGGGTATAAAGTGGGTAATTGTTGAAGCGTAGAAAAGTTTTGTGGTTCCGGGAGTGCTAAACGCAATTTAATTTATCCGCGAAACGAATACACCTTTTCAACTTATCCATAAAAATAAAATGAACAAAGTTATTAATTATCCTCAAAAAATTATATAACCCGTCTTGATGTAAACATTTAATTGTTTGATGCCCGTTTACATTGAACGCTAATTTTTGGCGTACGCGTTTAACTTAACGTTTACAATTTTAAGCAAACACGTACAATAATAAAAATAAATAGCACATATATTGACGTCGTCAAAGACTTGAAAACACAGGGTGTTATATAAAACCTTTAATGATCATCATAATTAAGGGTTACATGATAAAAACATCTAGCTAGGAATGAACATACTTACCGTTGTATGCTAGCACCTAAAACAATTTTGGGGTCTATTGGATCCACCATTAAAATCGACACCAAGGGTTTAGGGGGAAGGATAATTTCGGCTGTATAAGGGTTGAGGGGGAATAAATAAGTGTTTTCTTGACCTAGGGGTTATCCTAAGACTCCTAATCCTAATCAACTTAGACTTGTTTTAGGATAATACCCTTTACTTTCTTTTCTTTTTGGCCGATCCCTACATAAATATACATACATTTATTTTATTTTTATTTTATTAAATTTATTAATTACATTATTACTTACATTACTTTAAGTTTTTATAAAAACCTAAGCTAATTTAAGTAAACCTTTTTACATAAACGCTAGTTACTACATTTTCTAAAAATAACTTTCATTTCAAAATTTAACTTTCTATTTTTAGAAAGTTTACCACAAACATCCATATTTCACTCACTTAACTCTCTTCTAATATGACACATTTTCCACAAACGCTTAATCCACAATAATCCAAATATTTGACATAGCATTACATACAATACGCTAATCATTTCCATTATCACCGCATGTGAACAAATGGAATACCAATCACTTCCCGCAACATGATCAAAATGAGATGCCCATACAACTCAAAATGATCTTAAGCACATACTAAACCACTTAGCACACATAATAATCACATAGCACACCACTTAATCCCATAAAATGAACACATAGCCATATCTAAAGGTAAAGCTAACCAGTCTAAATCATGGGTGTCAGAGTCTCCCATACTTAAGGGAATTTCGTCCTAAAATTTAATCAATTCTACCGCTAATAATATTACTTCCTCCCACAAGAGTACAAATAGCAGCATCACAACTATGCGCAAAAGAAGCATCCAAACTACATGAGTCTCGCCCGTCCTCGAGGAAACCCCTCAAAACCTTTAAGTTGTGTAACAACTTGTTTCATGACTTAACCCTACAACTCATCAAACAAGAACTGTCTTGAAATCAAGTTATGAGTTGTTACAAAACTCAAAGTTTTTGAAGAACCGGCTCGACTTCAGGTTTACTCAAAATATAACACCAACTAAAAATTTTCAAACACTTAACTTTCATATAAACTTTATATTCTCAAGGCAACCTAGGACCTCGATTGGATTCCCAACAAAACTAGTCGATTCAAGACCCCACAACGAATCAACTTCCTAAATTCACGTCCATAATTCCCTTGGGTTCATTCATCAAATGAAGAGTCCATGTCGCCTCAGATCTCATCCAACAGATTGATGGTGGGCAGTGAGATGGATGGCTGCTTGGCCGAGAGAGCGAGGGGGTCTTTTCCAGATTCGACAACTTGGAATGTTGTCTAGTACACTAACTCAAGCTCCTCAGTGACTACCTCACCTATATGCTTAAGCCATTCCTTGTCAAAGGATCTGCAATCAGTTTTCTACTAACTCGGGCTTAAATTGTTCACTTCTTCACCTAAACAAATCACATCAATGAAAGCCCTGAGCCAAAGCGTCACCTTTACAAAACATGATAGCATTACCTTCGATCTCAATGGCTTACGCCTATTTCCTGCATAGCTCCTTTGAAACGATCTCTATCCGCTTGGGATGACTTTTCATAATGCAACACTACATTATCAGTAGTTTATTGGGAAAATTTATGTAAAATTAATACTAAGTTAGATTTGATCTTTTTGAACTGAGACAAAAAAAAAAAAACAAACATTTTTTGTGGGGAAAAAGGGGTTTTTATGTTAAAACAAAATATTGTAAGAAATTATAATTATAAAAAAGGGGAGGATAAAAATATGAATGTTTGATGTTTTGTGTGATAGTGGGGGATAATTAAAAGATTATACTAGGTGTCTAGAATTATTCATACTGTGATTGATATTTTAAATGAAATTATATGTAAGTTAAATTGGAAGTTTAGATAAGATATAGGGAAAGCAAAAGTTGAGATGTTTTAAGTAATAATATATAGTGTTTAAATTTGGAGGTTTGATGAGTATGAATTATAAAAAGAAGTATATATAAATCTTAAGATTGATGATCAAAAACGAAAAGTAATTAATTGATAATAGGTTATTAAATATTAAGATATACAACTTATCCTCTTGTAATCTTCTCGTATAGCTAGAAATATAAGGTGACTTGGTCAGTCTATCGACCATCACCCCAAATCATATCATTCCCACTACTTGACCTTGGCAATTTAGTGATAAAATCCATGGTAATTATATCCCATTTTCACTTAAGTATCTTAGGATGTTGCAGCAGCAAAACCAAAAGTCTTTGGCATTGGCAACCTTCAACCTCTTAAACAAGTTTCGAAATTGCTAACATAGATTGCTATATCCTTCTCTATTCATGGCACCATACATGTCCTCCAAGGTTTATAGTACTTTCTTATCCCTCCCTACCGGTGTACCAAGTACCTTGATGCATGGGCCTCATCCATTTCACTTCCTACCAATGGAACCTAAATACGATCCATAAAATACAAACTCTCTTCTTCTTTCCTTTCCATTTGTTGATCTAAACCATGTAGTCTTTCTGCGAGTACGTTCTCTTGCTTGAATGCCTCACTTTGGGCTGCCAGTATCATTCCTCTTACTCTATACTGAATGGTTATAGCCATCGCTCGAACACGTCTAGGTTTCACTCGTTCCTTCCTACTTAACACATCAGTCACCACATTTTCCTTACCTGGATGGTAGCGAATTTCATACTCATACTCACTATACAATTTAATCCATAAAGTACTAACCATCATTTGCCCTATTTTCCATTTGTTGGTCCATGTCACGCAACATTTCTGCTGGCGCATTCTCTACCTTGGGCGTCTCACTTGAAGTAGCCAATATCTTGTCCTTAACACATGACTGGATAGTCATGGACATTGCTCTTACTCGTCTTAGTTTCACTCTTCCTTTCTACTCAACGCATCAACTACTACATTCGATTTATCGAAGCGTCACACAAATCATTCTTCAAAGTCTGGAAAGCCTCTTCTCGTTCTGCGCCCCACTCATACTTCTGATTCCTCTTAATTAGGGAAGTAATGGGTTTAACAATCTTAGAAAAGTTTATGATGAAACGTAGGTAGGTAACCTGCCAATCCTAAGAATAATTATATCTCGGATGGTGTCATAGGTACTTCCCAATTCTTCACATAGACTCACTCTTATAAAACTTAGCATACAACTTCGTCCTCCTCAGTAATTCCAACACTAACTCTACAATGAACTCCCATGCATCTCATCTAAACAAACTAAACTGGTGGCTACCCTACGAAAAATGACTAATGTCGTATGAAACCTTGTCTTGCAACTCTTGAAGTTGTTAAGACAATTCTTGCATTTCCGAGGGTGCTAGACAATATGGAGACTTCGTGACTGGCGTCGCTCCAGGAACTAAATCTATGCGGAACTCAACTTGTCGTTGCGGTGGTCATCGACAAGTCTTTCAGAACATATCAACAAAATCTTGTACAATGTCAAGTAATCACTCACTTACGTTCTCAACCTATTCGAGTTCAATAATTTTACATGACTCCATGAGTACGTTCACCTTGAACCCGAAGTATCTCATCACCTTCCAACGATATCCTAACCACCTTTTCATGACATACTATCACGACCTTATTCTTAGACAATTAACCCATTCCCACAATCATACCAAAGCTTCCACGATCCGACGGTATCAACAAATTCTAAGGATTACAAACTATCGAGTAGGATAACGAACGAATATCGAATCACAGCTAGAATACATATAGGGGAATCCACATATGCAAGTAGACGTGGATCAAATGACATAAGAATCCTTTGAAAGAAAGGATACCTATATGTACCGAGTGAAAACACAAACGAAAAAAGAATCAACATCGTACACCGACAAAAGAAACACATAACGAAATCATTACGCACCAGAACTAAAAAATACAAAAGATAAAATTCTTTACCACAATCGACAATTACTCGAAGAACCAATTAAATAATATTTTTATTAAAAAAAATCAATTTAAAATCAAGAAAGTTCGATTTAAATATAAAAATCATTTTAAAAAAAATGTCCTGAATCAATCTTTGTAAAATTCATTTAACATGGTTGTCCATAAAACATCTAGAGATAGTTATTTAATGATTTATCGCATCATTACAACCAGAATCATTTTAAAACCTACTTTTCATAATAAAATTTAGAATTTAATAACCACACGACAATTTTCATAACTTAATTGTATAGGTCACTTAAACATGTTCTATTCACAACAATCATTTTAAACACATTTTATTCACAATAATAATTTTAAACACAGTTTTCGCCAAACCTCACCAAGATATTCTTCAAAAGGTTTTTTTTATAATTCGACGTCAATTATACTATATGTTACTCAAACAAAGGACACCGCAATTACCAAAAGGGATTTTAAAACACCGTACAGACTCTAACACCATTCTGTTGTTTGAAAACAAAGAAAATACCAAAAACCAACTACTCAAAACAGATCAAACGAACTCGTACAAGAGAAACTATGCAAACTTTACAGGAAATTGATGATTCTTTGTATGTTTATGGTAAAAAAGGACCTCAAAAGCCTGAAACTAGTGTCTCAGATGACAAATTCAGTGAGAATTCTGTTACATCTAATGAAGAAGTCGTGTCTGCACCAAAACCAAAAGAAGCTGAACCTAGTTGTGTAACACACGTAGAAACTCCTAAGCAACCAATGGAAAATCAAGGGACACCTAAAGTTAATGGAAAGAATTGGAATGAAATGATGGAAAGAAAACTAGGGGAAGGTTACTCTTTCATCAAGAAAAAGAGTTTTGTTTGTGGTAGCCTAAGTCACTTGATCAGAGATTGTGACTTTTATGAAAAAAAATGGCAAGAGAGGCTGAGCTTAAGAAACAAAGGGTTTTTAATACTGATAATGGGGTGGCAAAACAAGTATGGAACAATGCAAACAGGGTTAATTATGCTAATCACTTTATACCTAGACCAGTACAACTTAAATCTGTTAGGCAAAACGTTAATTCTGTCAGGTCTAATGTTAATACTAGTAGGGCAAATGTTAATTCTGTTAGGAAAAATGTTAATTCTGTCAGGTTTAATGTTAATACTGTTAGAACTAAACAAACAGTACCTATCAGTAACTCAAACAGTTTTAGTCCTGTAAGACCCCAGGTAAATAAAGTTAATCAAAGAAGTCATTTTTCAAAATCACATTCACCTGTGAGAAGACCCATTGTTAGAAATACAGCAAAAATGACTTTCTCTCATGCTGTAAAGGGAAATTGGGGCACTGCTGTTAAGACCTCAACAGGTTATAATTAGAGGAAAACAAGACCAAACTCCAATTATAATAGTGGATCCAATTTTGTTCGAACTGTAAATGCTAAAGGACCACAAGGCAGACCCAAGCCAATGTAAATGTGAAAAGACCAAAGGCAGACCCAAAGCCTTGAAAAGGGTTTGGGGTCCCTAAGAGAAACTAATCTCTTTTTCATGTGCAGGATCATCCACTCAAGAACTTGGATGACAGAGGTATTTGTGATAGTGGATTATGCTCAGGGCACATGTCTGGTAACAAAGTATCACTAGTGATTGTAAAGAATGCCAAAGGGGATCTGTTACCTTTGGATCCGAGGCGGTAGCAAAAGGCTACATAACTGGGAGAAGGCAGGATAAAGAGTTGGTAATTTAGATTTTGAGATAGTGTTGTTTTATGTTAAAAAGAACTGGGGCATTTTATCTTTTTTCAATATCACAATAAGTTTGTGATAAGCCGCACAAGGTTCTTATTTATGAAAATGATTTGTCTTGTTGGGGTTAGTCTCCGACTCTTTAAGATGCCTGATGAAAATCAGATACTTCTAAAAGTCCCTAGGCAACACAATATGTACAGTTTTGATATGAAGACACCTTCTCTCACAAAAGATTATGCTTGTTTGATTGCAAAAGCCACATCTGATGAATCTAAATTATGGCACAAGAGGTTAGGTCATATAAATTTTAAAAACTTAAACAAACTTGTGAAGGGAAACCTTGTAAGAGGTCTACCTTCCAAGGTTTTTAGAAATGACCATACATGTGTTGCCTGCCAAAAAGGTAAGCAACACAAGGCCTCCTGTAAGGTTAAATTAGAAGGAACAATCACTGAGCCATTACACACCTTGCATATGGATCTTTTTGGACCTACTTCTGTAAAAAGCATTAATCATGTATATAACACCCTATGTTTTCAAGACATTGACGACGTCGATAAATCTACTATTTATCTTTTGTATTGGACGCGTTTGCTTTAAATCATAAAGGTTAAGTTAAATCGCGTGCGCCAAAAATTAGCGTTCAATGTAAACGGGCATCAAACCATCAAACGTTTACATCAAGCAAGTATTAAATAATTATTTTGAGAATAATTATGGTCTTTGTTCATTTTATTTTTATTGGTTACGTAAAATTGCTATGTTTCGCGATAAAATACATTTAGGCATTCCCGGAACCACCAAAACTTTTCTACTCTTCAACAAATACCCACTTTTATACCCAATACATAAAAATTACAAAAATATATCATATCTATCATACATCAGGCCGTATTTGTGCATTTACTTTTACAAAGACTATATGAGGAAAAATCTTGCAATTGGTCTTTGTACTTCCTATCACCATTAAAACCTATACTTACTTTGTTTCTTTGACCCAAGACCAAGACCCTTTCTAGACCGTCCATCTTGTCTTGACCACTATTGCAATCTTTTTGACATTATATCTTATATACATGTACCTTATAGTAAATATAACACTAGATATCATTAATAACACTTAAACTTAAATCCAAATCATTCTTATATTGTTCTCCCTTAATAACCCACGGCTCAACCCCCCCCCCCTATAAAACTATCCATAAAAATTTTTCTATCAATTTATTTACAACATTTCTCATATCATATCTTGATGCTCCTAAGTGTTTGCAGGGTTGGTAAGGGTTTACAAGTGTTTGAAGAAGAAATCCAAGATTAGGGTTTTCATAGCTTTGCTAGCTTGGGTGTTTAAATGTAAACCAAGGGTTTAGCACACATTTTTCATCATCATACATCATCACTAAGGTTACCTAAAACCTTTATCTTTTCATTTTCATGATTATATGTGTATATGATGTTTATGTAGTAAAATCACCATTTAGGGCTTTTTAACATGTAAAATGTATTTTTACTTGTGGTTATGAATTTGTGCACTTATACACATGTTATGTTGAGGATAACATCATGTTAAAATGGACACATAAGTATTTTACACTCTTGGTTAAGCATAAAAAGTGTATGTACAAAATTAGGGTTTTAAAGGTTTCTTAATATGTTACAAGTGAAAGTAATGCAAATGACATGTAAATCTTGTTTATGGACTTTTGGTTATGATATATGAACACTAAATTAAGGTTATAATGGAAGTATAACTTTTGTACACCTTTGGTTAATGCATAAAAGGGTTATGTATAAACTTGTTAAATAAAGGTTACTTAAGAAAGTATTAAATTTAAAAGAGTTGTTATGGACTTGTTGTCATGGATTTTGGACAATTATGGACTAGTGGACTCTAATATATGTATGACATATAATATATATGGTATAGAATACTTGTGGTAATTTACAAAGTTGAAAGTATAAAAACAAAGGTTAATTATGGACTTAACAAAGTCATTCAATATTTCTGTCAAAAATTCGTATAAAAATATATTTGTTTTATATTTTTATAAAATACTACATCTCAAGACGAATCCGGGCATGTAAGAAACTTGAAAAACGGATAAATAACGAAAAAGATACGGTAAAAACAAGTTATACGATAAATAAACGGATTTATAAAAGAATTTTTATAAAACAATTTATAAAACAGCAAGTTTAGTATTTTTAACAGATTACACATATTTTTAGGATTCCAAATTGATAAGAAACGAAAATTTTCAATTAATAACGAATGAGTTATGAATTTCGCGAGTTTACGACAATTAATACTTTTATAAAACTATTTTTATAAAAGTTACTGTTCATGACAGAAACATTTATTTTTGTAAACCTCATAAATAAATAGAACTTTCAATTACGAGAACGTGCTCAAAAGAATCGCTAAAAACGGAGCTATAACGAATAAAATACGATGTTTACGGGTTTTACGATAACTAAAACTATAAAAATAACTTTATAACTGGTGTGAACAGTAAAAAGTACTGTTCATCAGGGGACTAAAAATATGAAAATGTCAAATTATGATAACTCGTCCTAATACGAAAGCGTGGGCATAAGAAACGTCAAAATCGGGCTTAAAACGCGAAAGTTACGCCAGTTTTACTACAACGGGAAATATAAACGTTTTAACTTATTAAACACAATTTTACCAAAACAATTAGATGGTGATTAGCTATATAGAATTATGCATGGTAGTAATTACCCAATGTGATTAGTACTTATACGACCTTAATTTAAATAGGTCGCATCTGACGATTTGCGTGGCGCATTATCTGTGATATACTTGATATTCACTCACTCAAGGTGAGTTCATAGCCCCACGTTTTACATGATTTTGTTTTAATAGTTTTTGGGGTGAGAAACATGCAATGTTTTATAATTGGACACAAGTGGTTAAGTTTTATATTATGATTAAAGATGTGGCCTAAGTAGCGATATCCACCTAGGTGAGCCATCATTATGAATGTCAGTTACTGGATTGGAGCACGAATATCATGAATAGAATCTATTGGGATTGACATCCCCGGTCGGTGATTAGTATCCACTGGGTAAATCGACTATTACCATATGATGTAGGATGTTTGCGGGTTAGAACATCATACGGCTAATGTAGGCCATTTTTTGGTATTCATTTTATGTCGAGCTTCAGTGTCATGAGCTTAAGGAAACGTAATTACATTTATATGATGTCTGCATCCGTTGCATTATCCACACTTGGAAATCTGTATGGTTCCTACATATATGATTTATCAACCTATGAATTCACCATACCTTTATTGTTGACGTTTTAAAGCAATGTTTTTCAGGAGATCAGTAAGCATAAGGTGCCAAGGATACATTAGTGATTTTGTTTTGGGATGTCTTGCTAAAGATTTGGTTGCATTGTGTTTTGGGAAACTCATGTGTTGGGAACCAGTATCTTTGTAATAATAACATTGAACAAGTTAAATCTTCGGGCTATTTGTATCAAACATATGTTAAATCCAATGTATCAGTTTTAAAACGACTTTTTGGTCGTTCTATATATATCTTGTGTTATTGATCTGGGAAGTAACACGCCCCAGACCCTTATTCCGCTGCGACCCAAATTAGGGGTGTTAAAGATTGGTATCAAGAGCCAAGGTTATAGAGAACCAGGTCAAATGTTTTTGATGGACTATAACCATTTTTCAAACATCGAATTCATATAAAGGGATTTTACACGGGACATACATACGTGCATACATTCATGCATACACTACTTGTTGCATTAGTTGGTTGGACTAGATGCATGCTTCATTATTGATTATATCATGTTATGTATAAATGTATATTACTATAAGTGTCTTATATTAAATATAATATAAGCTATTTTGAATTTTTCAGATTCAGTCCTGTTAGATTCGGTATGAATCAGGGATTACATAACACGGAGGTTTCAGCCATTTGAGGCTTTATCGGACATTGGATCATCGAGAGCTCGATGATGATCACGAGTACCTTGAGCTGCCTGGGATGCCAGGTAGGACCTTACGTGGACGGACCGCTTCATCAAGCCGACCTCTCCAGAGTACGTGCCTGGCCTGAGGAGCCAGGCAGGCCACCACTTTACCCGATTATGTTCCAGATCCCGAGATTACTGATGTTGAGATTGTTGCTGAGGATCAGCCAGGTGTTGAGGATGCCTCACCTACTGCTCAGTCGCTTGACTATGTCTTAGAGTCCTATCCTGAGGCGGACCCGGAGGAGGATGACGATGAGGACCCTAAGGAGGATCCTGTTGACTATTCTGCTAATGGAGGATATGACGGAGACGACGAGGATGAGTCATCGAAGGAGGATGAGGATGATGTGGTTGACATGGAGACTGATGAGGATGATGAGGAGGAGGAACACCCAGCTCCTGCCGATTCTGTAGTTGTTGCTTTAGCAGCTACGGATCAGGCCCCATCTGCGGAGGAGATAGAGGCGTTCGAGACTGATGAGTCTACGGCCACACCACCACCACACCTTGCATATCGTGTGACAGCTAAGATTTCTATTCTAGCTCCAGTACCTACGCCAGCATGGTCTGATGCAGAGGTTTCCAGACTTCTCGCTATATATACTCCATCATCATCACCACTCTCCCTATTGTATTCACCACTTCCCTAGATACCTTCTCCATCACTACCACTATCACCACCCTCACCTGAGGTATCTCCCAGAACCACCTCTAGCCCATTCGTTCATTGGGCTATCAAGCTGCTATGATCCGGATAAGAGCTGAGGCTGCATCTACTTCCCATTCTCTACCATTACCACCACCATTCATACTCTCCCCCACCAGATCAGATGCACCATCATCAGGGATACCACCACCTCTTGGCCCAATCAGTCCTACTTCCTAACACCATTGCTACTACCCCTCTGCTAGTCGTAGGGAGGACAGACCCAAGGTTACTTTACCACCTCGGAAGAGGTTAGGTATCGCTCTTGGTCCTAGATACGAGGTAGGAGAGAGCTCATCTGCTGCTGCTGCTAAACCGGTTGGAGGTCTTAGGGCAGACCTATGCTTGTACGCTACTATAGTAGGGAGATCAGGAAATTGATCCAGACGAGAGGTTGGATATGAGATCACAGACTTGTGGGATGAGATAGTTGAGACCCTACAGGTGGCACCAGTTAGTACTGACACGGAGTTAGGTCGACATATGACAGCATTTGAGACTAGGGTTAGGCAAGACACGGATGATATTTATACGAGGTTCGGTTAGCGATGGAGCGTGTCTGAGGACATCTATTAGCTTGGTCGGCTCCAATATGTTGTTTGGAGACAGCGTTCGTAGCACATGCATCATACAAGTTCATCAGATGGGAGACAGAGGCTAGATTGTCCTGAGAGGCTTTGGAGGCGTCGATGATGCGAGTGATCTTACCCGGGATGAGGTTTATGTTCATGCGCAACTACCGTACAGGGTCAGATGTCAGATATGTAGAGGAGTTGCATGTTGCTGTTCGCATGAGCTAGGCTTGTGATTTTAGGGAATGCTGGAAGGCAGACCTAGGAGATCTGGAGAGATGGGGAAAAAGGGGGGGGGGAGGGGAGGTTGAGGACAGCTGATCATAACCGGACAACAGCAGCTATATACAGACATTGATAGTTTTTTTATTTTTTGATTTTGCCAAGGGTCATTATAGCCTTACAGGGACAGGTGATGACATTACAGGGGCAGGTTACTGCATTACAGGGACAGCAGGGACCCGCTGGGGGTCTTGCACAGCCGGAGCTGCCAGAGGAGGCTGGTAGCAGTTCTTAGATTAGACTTTGTTATGGCTAGTTGTTTTGTATATAGCCTACTAAGTATTACGGGTTTAATCCCGGCTAGTAAGGCTTTAGGTTATTATGCTTACTTTGTAACCTAAACATTATGATCATTTTGTATCCGAACCAATCATGTATGTTTTCCAGTTATATATGGAATGGTGGTATTATGTCATGTTTATAATCGAATTTGTGATGAATGAATGTCGATTTGGTTATATCATTGTTAATTACAATTCAATTGTACATTTCACTGTGTGATGTGATCTCACTTTAGTTATCATGGATATGTCATGTCATGGTTATGATTTTATGAAATCTAACGGATATTGTATTTTCTTATGATTGAAGAAAATGGCACCAAAATGAGCCACAAGGTCAACACCGGTCACAACAACACCAGCCCCAATAGCAACCTCAACCACTACGGTCACAAATGCTCAACTCTAAGCTATGATAAACCAAGGTGTCAATGCTGTTTTGGCCACACGTGACGCAACCAGGAATGGCATTGATAGCCATACTTTGGGAATGGGTGTCAGGGGATCTGAATGCATTGCTAGAGAGTGCACTTACCAGGATTTCATGAAGTGCAAACCTTTGTATTTCAAGGGCACTGGGGGAGTGGTTGAGTTAACCCAATGGTTTGAAAGAATGGAGACTGTCTTTCGAATATGCAACTGCTCGGTGGAAAACAGGTCAAGGTCTCTACTTGTACTCTTTTAGCAAGTGCTCTAACATGGTAGAATTCCCATGTTATGACTGTTACTCATGATGTTGCACGATGCCCCGATGTCATTGCAGCACTGAAGTAAATGATGACTATAAATAACTAGCCCAGAGGGGGGTGAGATCAAGAAGATTGAGACTGAGATGTGGAATCTTAAAGTCAAGGGCACCGATGTGGTGGCCTATAGTCGACGATTTCAGCAACTAGCTTTGATGTGTTCCAGAATGTTTCCAGAAGAGATAGACAAGATTGAAAAGTATATCGGCAGGCTTGCCCGATATGATACTTGGCAGTGTAAAGGCATCAAAATCGAAGACCATGCAAAAGTTAATTTGAGTTTAACAACTGATTTGAAGGAAGATAAGACCCTGCCCCTGATTGAACGTCAGGCAGAAGGAAAAGAAAGAATGATGATATTTTCCAAGAACAATCTAAAATCAACAGAATAAGTAGGCGAGAATAACAGGCCAGGCCTATCACTGCAGGCAATAAGAGGCAGGAAATCGATACGCGGGTCTAAAACCTCATGTGTTCCAAGTGTAACTACAATCATGAAGGTCCTTGTCCACCTAGGTGCAATAACTGCAAGAGGGTTGGTCATCTGACCCAGGATTGTAGGAGCCGACCTGCCAATGCCAACAACAACAATCGTAATAACAACAACAACAACAACAACAACAACCACAACAACAACAACAACAACAACCGTAACAACAACAACAACCGCAACAACAACAACAACAACAACTGTAACAACAACAACAATAATCAACAGGGCAATGGTTGCTTTAAGTGCGGAGCTCAAGACTGAGAAACAATGACCATGGTAATCAAGCTAGAAATGACAGGGCTCCAGCGAAGGTGTATGTAGTTGGAAATGCGGGGCAAACCAAACACGTCTTGCGGTGTTTCCTTCTAAACAACCCTATGCTTATATCTTATGATACGGAGAGCCGATCGAGTTTTGTCTCTACGTTCATTAAGGCTCACCCAAAGTGAATCACACCATCTACCCAAGATCCTATTAATGGATGTCGAACTAGCTGACGGGAGGATAATTGGTCACTAAACACTAATACATAAGGGTTGCACATTAAACTTTAACTTCCTAAACCACCAATTCAACATAAACTTAATCTGTAGAACTGGGTAGTTTAGATCTATAAATTATCCCCCCCGTATAGATTTTGTTGGCGAAGTTACCAAGCGAATCATCAATGTGCCGAGAATTGTTCGCATTCCCTGGAAGAATAAAACCTAATCATACACGGTGATGGAAGTAACCCAGGGAAATGATTGACACGATTAAACATCATTTCCGTGCACTAAAACGCAAAGTACATGGAAAAAAGGGTTTACTATCTTCTGAGCACATGTTACAACGAAGAATGGTGAAATAAGTTAGAGAAGAAGCGACTTGACGGATGTACACCAATATTTCAAGACCTTTCTGAAGTATTTCCCTGAAGACCTAGCCGGGTCTTCCCCCACTCCGACAGGTAGGAGTTCCAAATTGATTTGGTCCTGGTGCTGCACCTGTAGCCTCCGAGCGCCTTATCGATTGGCGCCTACCGAGATGAAAGATTTATCTGAGCAACATGAAAGGAATTGTCCCGATAAAGGTCCTTTATTATACCCATATTCCACACCTTGGGGAGCTCCCGGTCATGTTATTGTTCAAGAAGAAAGAACTGATCATACCCGTCCGGATGTGCATCGATACCCGGGAATTAAATAAACTAACGGTGAAGAACCGTTTATCCCCAGTCCCAAGAATGATGATTTATTTACCAACTTCAAGGGACGAGTGTCTACTCGAAAAAAATCGACCTAAGGTCAGGTTATCAATCAATTAAGTGTTTCGAGAAGAAGACAATTCTGAAGACTTGCCATCAGAACATCGTATAAGGACATTACGAAATTCCAAAGTGGATGCCGTTTGGTTTGACCAACGCAACGCTTCTGAGTAATGGACCTCAATGAACCGAGTCTGCAAACCAATATCCGGACAAATTCGTAATTGTTGTGTCTTTTATTGATGATAATTTTGATCTATACAAAGAACAAGCAAGAGAACGAAGAGCATCTGAAGATACTATTGAGAATTCTTGAAGAAAGAGAGTTTTAATGCAAAATATTCCAAGCCGTGCGATTTTGGATCTCCCCAAATATCAATTCACTCGTCATGTGATCGATAGTGAGGGAATTCATGTGGATCCAAGCCAAATTTGGAATCCATAAAGATTGGGGGCATCACCAAAGTCACCAACTGGATTCGTCAATTTTTAGGACATGCTTGATACTATCGAAGATTCATTGAAGGGTTTTTCACAGATCGCAAAACCCAAGACCAGCTTCCTCAAAGAAGGTTAAGTTTCGAATGGGGTGATAAACAAGAAGCAGCTTATTTCAGCTGTTGAAGTAACAAAAGCTGTGTAGTGGCAAACAATCCTTGCATAACCTGAAGGAAACGAAGACTTCATCGCATACTGCGACGCTTCAAAGAAAGGTTTGGGCGCTGTGTTGATGCAAAGAGAGAAGGTGATTTCTTATGCATCACGCCAGTTAAAAATTCATGAGAAAAACTACACGACTCATGATTTAGAACTCGGTGCAGTGGTGTTCGCTCTCAAGATCTGGAGACATTATTTATATGGAACTAAGTGTACGGTGTATACCGATCACAAGAGTTTTGGCAACACATTTAGATCAAAAAGCGTTGAACATGAAAGGCAACGCCGATGTTAGAATTTGCTAAGTGATAACGATTCGATATTCGTTATCTCCCCCCCGAAAGCAAAATGTTTGCTGATGCTTTAAGCAGGAAGAACAGAGAACCGCCGCTAAGAGATTCGAGCATTGGTTTATACTATTAGTTTGGACCTTCCCAAACAGATCTTAAATGCTCAGTCCGAAGCGCAAAAACCCGAGAACATTAAGAGTGAAGACGTTGGGGGAATGTTGGTTGAAAATGCTAAATTTCCAGAAGCCATTAGAGAACAAAAGTTGGAACCACGTGCGGATGGAACCCTGTGCCTCAATGGCAAGAAGCTGGTTACCTTGTTATTGGCAATTATCGGACTGTGATGCAAGCACGAATCCATAAATCAAAATACTCTATATCATCCGGATCCGGTTCCGACAAAATGTACCAAGACATAAAGAAGTAATTTAGTGTAGTTTTTAATCAAGTCTTATTATTGTATTTTATAGCTTATTGTAACTTTCTTTCAAGTATTGTAAACGTTTTTAAGGTTTAATGAAATTTTAAGTTTTTATGTTAAAATTCTGTGTTTGTGTTAATGAATTATTTGCTTTAAAATGGTCTAATAAGCTCATATAAGCTCTTGTTTAAACTGTTTTACTAAAGCAATTTGAACTTTTACGTAGCTTATAGTGTTTAAGCTAATTTCACCAAAAAAATCCACCCCTAAAAATACCTCAGCTTAACTTGGAAGATAAGCCAAACCTGGAAGGGCTTATGGACCCCACTAGCTTGTGCAAACAAGCTAAAGCTTGTTGATAAGCTCTTTTGGGCATGTGTTAGCCTTGTTTTGAGAAAAGGCTTATGTAAGTTCAAAAAAATCCCTTTTAAAGCTTATTTTCTGCATTTGCTTATCTACTGCTTATTTATGTCTTATTATTGCTCATGTTTGCTTATTCTGTCCTTATAAATGCTTTTCATGTTTGTGTTATGACTTTTATGTCCTTTGGATTTGATTTCATTTAAACTGTCTTAGTTTTAGTTAAAACTGCTTAATTTGTTTGCTTATAGTTAAGTGCTTATTGAAGGTTGGATTTTGCTTATTTGTGCTTAATATCCATAGTTCATCATCTATTTTCAAAAATCAAGGTTTACTTGGATCTGTTTTGGCTTAAAATGAGTTTTCAAGAATTTAAAGGGGTGTTTGGCACAAGCAGCACTAACCCATGTTAGTGCTGCTTGAGTCTCTTTTGAACCAAAAGCCAACTTTGAAAAGCTTTAAATAAGCCTTAAAGTCAGTTTTCATAAGTTTTTAATAGGTTTTGTTAAGTTTTAAAGTATTTTGTATCAAAAGTTAAAGTCTGCTAGTTTTATAAGTCTTTAAATCAGCTTATTAGCCAATGGTCTTAAAATATATTTGTGGTATGGTTTTTGTGTTTAAAATGTGGAATCTAATGCATCAAATTGATTTGTTTTGAATCATATGGTTTTGAAAAGTTTTGTTTTGAAAACAGTCAAGTATGCAGGTTTTAGTTTTAAAGGTTAAAAGTCAGTTTTTGATCTTCAAATTTAGGTTAGTTAATAGTTATTTTAGGGTTTGAATTTGATAAGATAAGCTTATTGTAGTATAAGCTCAATTTGTTTGAGCTTATTTTGTAGTTTAGCTTTCATTTGCCTATCTTAAATTTAGTCTGCAAATAGCATTTAACTCAAAAAGGTCAAAACTGAGTCAAGTTTTTGTTGTCACTTTCAAATTACATTTCTAGCTTATTTATAGTATAACACCCTGTGTTTTCAAGTCATTGACGACATCAATAAATTCACAATGTACCTTTTTGAATTGTACGTGTTTGCTTGAAATTGTAAACGTTAAGTTAAATCGCGTACGCCAAAAATTAGCGTTCAATGTAAACGGGCATCAAACAAATAAATGTTTACATCAAGCAAGGGTTATATAATTATTTTGAGGATAATTATTAACTTTGTTCATTTTATTTTTATCGGATACGTAAAGTGTATACGTTTCGCGATAAATTGCGTTTAGGCACTCCCGGAACCACCAAAACTTTTCTATGCTTCAACAAATACCCACTTTTATACCCAATACATAAAAGTTGCAAAATATATCATCTATATCTTATGTTTTGCCGAAATTCTTGCCATTTGTGCAAGTAATATAACAAAACTCTTCCTTTGGTCAAATGTACACCATACTTCATTATTTCCTAGCCATACCTTGCTTACTTTGACTAAAGACCATCCCTAAAGACCATGCCATGTTCCTTGACTAACTATTTCACCTTTTTGGTCATCTATATCTTATATACATACATTGCATAAGAGTTATAACACTTACATACATTAACACTTAGTAAAAAAAATCAAACAAACCTCCCTTTGGTCCTCTATATTGCTACGGCAATAAGCAAGCACTCTAACAAACCCATATCAATTTTTATACAACCCATACACTTCTATACACATCCATTCTAAGGTATTCTAAGGTGATCCCAAGCATTGGCTAACCTTTTTCAAGTATTAATCAAGTAAAAGGAAGTTAAGGTTTCTATTAAGGAAAGCTAGGGTTTCTTTGTGTAAGCTTGGATTTTGTGGCTAAACAAGGGTTTAGCACTTGTTTATCATCATCATCATATCTCATAAGGTCTACTTGAACTCTCTATGTTCTTATAATTTTCATTTTTATGCATATGGTTATTCTATTTAGCTTAAATCACCATTTAGGATTTTATCATGAAAAAGATTTATACTTGTATATGATCATTTTACACATTACTTAATGTGGTGTTATTACTTACATCATGTTAAAAAGAATGAGAAAATATTATATCAAGTTATTTTGGTGTAAAAATGATTATGGGTTAATTAGGGTTTTATAGTTTCATAATATGTTTCAAGATAAAGAAATACATAAGAAATGTTAATATTAATTATGGACTCATATAAATGTTACTTGAACACTAAAATAAGGTTATCATGGAAGAAATACACTTGTACACACTTGATTATGTATAAATATGATTATGGACAAAACTAGTGATTTATGGATTTTTATAAAAGTTATGGTTTATTATGTGAAATAAAAGACTTGTAATATTTGGACAAAAAGGACAATAAAGGGACTATGGACATAATATACATGTAATATATATGATAAATATAAAATTAGATTGTGGTAAAGTCAAAAGTGGAAAAGTATGAAAACAATGAAATATAAGGACTTAACAAAGTCAATCAAACTTGCTGTCCAAAATTCGAAATTTAACATATCCATTTTATATTTTTATAAGATAATACATTTCACGACGATTCCGAAAAAGTAAGAAACTTGTTAAACGGATTAATAACGAAAAAGTTACGTTAAAAACGAGTTATACGTTAATAAACGAAGTCGTAAGTAAATTTTTATAAAAACATTTTTATAAAAATTATAAACAGCAAGTGAGGATATTTTTAATAAATAATACACATTTTTAGGATTCCAAAATGATAAGAATCGCAATTTTTCAATTAATAACGAACGAGTTATGAATTTCGCAAGTTTACGACAATTAATACTTTTATAAAACTATTTTTATAAAAGTTACTATTCATGACAGAAAGTTATATTTTTGTAAACCTCATAAAATTATAGAACTTTCAAAAACGAGAACGTCCTCGAAAGAATTGTTAAAAACGGAGCTATAACGAATAAAATACGACATTTACGGGTTTTACGACAACAAATACGAATTATATAAAACTCATGTCTGTCATGAACAGTAAAAGTTACTGTTCATCAGGGGAGAAAATTTATGAAAATGTCAAATATCGATAACCCGTCTTAATACGAAAAGATGGACATAAGAAACGCAAGAATCGGGTTTAAAACGCGAAAGTTACGCCAGTTTTGCTAAAACGATAATTATAAACGTTTTTACTTATTAAACACAATTTTACCAAAACCATTAGTTGGTGATTGAGCTAGATAGAATATTATGTGGTTATCAAAATACTATATTACTAGGGAGTTTCATAATGAGGCCTCTTCGGATGGCGTTTCGACGAGTTGTTGGATTTACGATTTAAAGTGTCCTAACTCCTCGAACGTCATGTCATGACCTCTTTAATTATGATAGCCCGAACGATAGTACGAGGTAACAACTATAAGATTATATTCAAGTACATGGTACTTATACGGCCTATGATAATTTAGGTTGCATTCGATCTTTTACGTGACGCTTTATCTGCGATATTTGGATTATCAGAACTCAAGGTGAGTTCATAGCCCCACATTTTCACGATTTCAATGATTTATAATTATGGGGTGGAAACATGCTTTGTTTTACAAATTGGACGCAAGTATTGATTACATGTTGCCTAAGTAGCGATAACCCAAGTTGAGCCCCTTTTATTCACTGAACTGTCAATGCTTAGATGTAGTGGGAATTACATATGTGAGCGCGAATGTTCTTTAATAGATCTATTCGGTAACGACTCCCGTTTGGGTGATTAGCTATCACGGAAACTTAAACGTTATAGGCATGTCGAAATCTGGATGTTTTCGGGTTGAACATCTAATCGGGCAGAAATTGCAATATATAGTTTAATTGCAAGAAAGATCGTCGAGCTTCAGTGTCATGAGCTTAGTGTAAATGTAATCTAGTTTTGTGAGATCTGCATGGTTGCATTAACCACTAAAAGTCTTGCGGTCCTGCATATTATGATTTATCAAACCTATGAATTCACCAACAATTTTGTTGACTTTTAAGCAATGTTTTCAGGAGATCAATAGGCATGGGATGCCAAGGATGCATTGGGTTAAACATTTTGGAAGAACGCATAAAGATTTAGGTGGCATCATATTTTGGGGTAATTGTATTGTCAACTTTTGTAATATTCAACAATGAACAAGTAAAGCTATAAGCTTTTTGTATTAAGTCTTTCAATTAAATCCAATGTATCATTTTAAATGACTTTTTGTGTCGTTCTTATATATCTTGTGCTATTGATCTTGAAGTAACACGCCCCGGACCCTTATTGGGAGACAAACTTCTTTTGTTGCGGGTACTACAAGGACCTACACTCCAGGAACGAGTGGAAGTAATTCTGGGAAACAAATGACTGTTATTTGTTACAACTACAAGGGGGAAGGACACATGTCCAAACAGTGCACTAAACCGAAAAGAAAACGGGATGATTCATGGTTTAAGGATAAAGTATTGCCGGTTCAAGCTCAAGCAAATGGTCAAATTCTACATGAGGAAGAGCTAGCTTTTTTGGCAGATCAAAGAATTGTAGAAGGTCAAGCCACATAGACCGTCATTACTCACAATGCTACTTATCAAGCCAATGATTTGGATGCATATGACTCTGATTGTGATGAACTCAACACTGCTAAAGTTGCTCTCGTGGCAAATTTATCTCATTATGGTCCAGATGCTCTCGCTGAGGTACACAATCATGATAATGTGGACAACAATATGATTAATCAAGCTGTGCAGGCGATGTCATCTTTTGAAGAGTCGAATATTATGAACCATTCAGAGACTGAAATAACTAGTGATAGCAATATCATTCCTTATTCTCAGTAGGTGATAGAATCACAACAGTCAACTATTCAGAATTCTAACTCATCTGCACAACAAGATGCACTGATATTATCTATGATTGAATAACTGAAAACCTAAGTAGTTAATTGTACCAAGATAAATCTGGACAATAAAAGTGTCAATGATACTTTAACTGCTGAGCTTGAAAGATATAAGGAACAAGTTAAATATTTGAAAGAAGGACAAAATGTTGATTTAAAGAGTAATGATAACATTTCAGATTCAAGTGCACAGTCTGTAGAGATTGATCATCTTAAACAAACTTTTTCTGAACATTTAAAAGAAAAGGAATCTTTTATGCAAACAATTACGCTTCGTAAAAATGATTTTAAGAAAGAAGAATCTAGGAACATTGATAGAGAGATTGCTTTAGAAAAGAGGATCAAACAGCTAGATAATATTGTTTTTAAAAGAGATCAATCTGCACAAACTGTTCACATGTTGAGAAAACCTTAGTTTTTCTATGATCATACCACTAAACAAGCTCTAGGTTTTCAAAATCCTTTCTATTTAAAGAAAGCTCATCAGTTGGAACCAAAGCTTTATAATGGTAATGTCATTAAGAATACTAGTGCTATTGTGATTCCTGACTCCGAAGAGACCCTCATGCTTGATGAAGAGAATCGTTCAAAAATGCTTTTAAAACAAAAGGATCCTATGATGTTAGAAAAGAAAGTTAATACAACACCAGTCGATTATGCTGTTCTTAACCAACTTTCTCAAGATTTTGAAACATGATTTGTTCCACAAACTGAACTATCTATTGAACAAGCCTTTTAGTCATAGAATTTTGTGAATTCTTCAGATCCCACTCTTTTTAGTAGACCTACCAAAGTTGAGGTTCCAAAAGAACTTACTAAAGTCAGCATGGTTAATACGAGTATGAAGAAACTTAAACACCATCTTGCTGGTTTTGACATGGTTGTCAAAGAAAGAACCACGGCCACAACTATCACTGAGGGCTCATGGGGGTTTGAACATACAAAAGCTTGTTTTATGGATGAAATAATTTCATTTGTAAAAGCTCTGAAGGACTTGTTCAACACATTCGATCAATATTTGATTGATGAACTTTTTGAAGTCCAAAATGTCTTTCATCAAATGGAACAGGCTGTGGAACAACATCGTTTAGAGTAAAAAACATTTGAAATTAAAATGAATCAAGTTTTGAACCAAAACGAGCGAATCTTGAAACAAGTCATTAACAAAGATATAGTGAACATAATTAAGAATTCTTCTGTGGATAATGCTTCTGTGAATATGCATGAATGTGAAAAGTGTCTCAAACTTAAGACTGAGCTTCTCAATAAAAAGGACTTCGTTGAGAAAGAGATTTACGATAAACTGTTCAGAAGTTTTACCACTCTAGAAAAATATTGCATCTCTTTAGAAGTTGATTCTCAACTTAATCCGAAATTTTTTCAAAGGGACAATTCTGTTTCAAATCAAAGTGCTTTAAGTTTTGATCAATATTTTGAATTCAATAAATTGAAAGCTAGTCCCAAGAGAAAGACATGGTTATAAAGAAGTTGAAAGAGAGAATTAAATCTCTAAGTCAAAAAATGAATGAGGATAAGATTAAAAAGGACTTAGAGGAGATTGAAACAATAAATATTGAATTAGATCATAGGATGTCAAAGCTTATTGCTGAGAATGAGCATTTGAAATAGACCTATAAGCAACTTTATGACTTGATTAAACCAGCACGTATTCGATCAAAAGAACAATGTGATGATTTAATTAATCAAGTCAATCTAAAGTCTATGGAAATCTCTGATTTAAATTCTAGTCTTCAGGAAAAAGTTTTGGTAATTACAGCTCTCAAGGATGAATTAAGGAAACTTACAAGAAAAGATTTAACTGATAATGTTGTTTGCAAACACATTATTGATCCAGAAACGCTTAAGATTGATGTGAAATATTTGAACCCTAGATTGTTAAACAATAGGTCAGCTCACTCTGATTACCTTAAGCACACCCAGGAAGAAGCTGCAATTATTAGGGAAATAGTGGAACAAAGAAAATCACAAAATCCTTTAAATGAATCCTTAGACTCTGCTTGTAAGTATACCAAACAAATTCTGGAGTTGCTTATAATAGTCGGATAAACTTGCCCTAGCATCAACAATTCAGGTGATAAATTAGTGGCTGTGATCCCAAAGAACAAGGACAAAAGAGATAGATTCACTGAGCCCGTTACATCCTCAAGAAACACAAACATAAAAATAGCTTCTTCATCGAACTTAGTTTCTAACAAATCTATGTTGTCTTCTACAGGAGTAAAACTGTCTACTAATGCTAGCGGATCACAGCCTTGAGACAATACAAAGAAAGATAAGATTCAGCGAACACCATGTAGTACTCAGAAGAATAAAATAGAAGCCCACCCTAGGATAGTTAAATCTAGTTTGAAAAATAAGAACAGTGTTGTTGAACCTAAAGGAACTGCAAATGTGCAGCATCCAAGCTTAATGCGAATTCTGAACCTTTATGTGTTAAGTGTAATGGTTGCATACTTTTTGATAATCATGATTTGTGTGTTCTTGATTTTATCAATGATGTGAATGCTAGTACTAAATCTAAATCTGTTAAGAAAAGTTCAAAGAGAAAAGTTTAGAAACCAATAGAAAAAATGTTCACAAATATTGGATACACTTAGAGACCTATTGGTCGGACCTTTACTATAGTAGGACATGCGTGCCCTTTAACTAGGATAACCACAACTGCTAAAGTGCCCCTTAGGAAACCAACTACTCTAGAAAGTAATACACCTAAGCATGTGGTAACATTGGTTTACTTAAGGAAACCTAAGAAATCTAAAACTAATGTTCCCATTAGCAAACCTAAGAATATTAAATCTTTATCTGCTAACAAAAATTAACCCAATAAATCTTGGGGATCCATAGTTTCCAATGTTCCATCTTCCTCTCTTGATGAATGCAGGTCGTCTAAATTATTCTCTGGTATTTGGAGTTCGGCTGCTCCAAGCATATGACCAGAGATCACTCTCAGCTCACCAATTTCGTCAATAAATTTTTGGGTACTGTTAAATTCGGAAATGATCTCGTGGAAAAGATATTAGGATATGGTGATTATCAGATTAGGAATGTTACGATTTCAAGGGTTTACTACGTGGAAGGACTTGGACACAACTTATTCTCCGTCAGGAAATTTTGTGATTCGAACCTCGAAGTTGCTTTTCATCAACACACCTGCTTCATTTATAATCTAGAAGGTGTTGATCTATTGACTGTATCTTGAGGCAACAATCTATATACTCTGTCTCTTGGGGATATGATGGCATCCTCTCCTATATGTCTCTTGTCAAAGGCCTCAAAGACTAAGTCCTGGCTATAGCACAAACGTCTATCTCTTTTAAACTTTGGTGTATTTAACTATTTAGCTAGACACAGTCTTGTTCGAGGTCCCCCTAAGCTAACCATTTAAAGGACCATCTGTGTTCTACTTATGCAATGGGCAAAAGCAAGAAGAAACCCTACAAACCTATATCTGAAGACACCAACAAAGAAAAACTCTATCCTCGTCATTGTCGATGATTACTCTCGATTTACATAGGTAAAATGCTTAAGGTCAAAAGATGAAGCTCCAGATTTCATAATCAAGTTTCTCAAGATAATCTTAGTACGGCTTAAAGAACCTATCCTAAGAATCAGAACAGATAATGGAACTGAATATGTTAATCAGACTTTGCGTGAATATTATTAGAAGGTTGGCATCTCTCATAAAACATCTGTTGCTCGCTCTCCACAGCAAAATGGTGTCGTTGAAAGACGTAATTGTACGCTAATTGAAGCTGCCCGCACAATGTTAATTTATACAAAAGCTCTATTATTCTTATGGGCAGAATTAGTTGCTACCGCATGTTACACCCAAAATCGTTCCATCATACATCTTCGTCATAGAAAAACACATATGAGCTTTTACATGACAAACTTCCTG
>BQNB010054409.1:0-39558 GCA_026074375.1 Tanacetum coccineum
TAAAAAGGATTTTATATTTCATTTTCTTATTTTTTATATTCCGAATTTCAAACCGATAAAGAAGAAAATCAAGATTTTTGATCTTTAAGTTCATTAACAACGATTATTACTTTCTTCTTGTATGAAACGTAAGTGATTTAGGGTTTAACAAGTTTTGGAAATGGCTTTTATGATGTTCTTAGTGTCGAGATCAAACTCAGTAAAAATTAGGGTTACCGAGTTTAGGGTTTTTAGTAATTGATGATATATTTAGGTCTTTTTATGTGAAGATTAACATTTGTGAGTAGTTAATTAAAAATTGTAGTGTGCACATCCAAAAATGGCAAACCCGACACGAAATTCAAACGTTTGTGAAAAAGTACCACATAAAATATAACACAATTGCTCAAGTTTTGATGAATTTTATACTCTATGCCAAATGTGTCAATTCACAATTGTTTAAGTGGTCTAAGTCATGTCCGGTTTTGGTCGTTTTCTGCACTAAACAAAATGAGGAGTAAGTGACTTAGTGACCATTCAGTTGTTGAATTTGATATGTTTGTTTACACAGTATTATATTCAAACAACCAAGAATGTCAAAATAACTAGAGTCTGATAATTCAATTCTCAATTGTTTAAGTGGTATAAGTCATGTCTGGTTTTAGCTGTTTTTTACAATGAACAGAATAAGGAGTGAGTGACTTAGTGACCATTCAGTTGATGAATTGAGTTTGACTGATTCTATGTTATCCAAAAACAGTTGATTTTTCACAAATCAGTTTTTGAACAAGTTCTCAAATTTTTGTATTGTGTCAAAATGGTACTCTTTTACAAAAAGGTTTTAAGAATATTGAATGATATCTCTTGCATTTCTCAAAATTGAGTCTTATTCAAAATCAGAGAGTATCTTCAACATTCTTGAAAGAGTATCATTTCACAAAGAATTTCTGGTGAGGATATTCTAAACAGAAAGAGGGACAAAAACTATACGTGAAAAAGCAAATCCAAAGTGTGTTCAAAAAAGAATTGCCATAACACACAAAAAGATAAATAAAAAAATACGAATAAAGCTTATGACATGTGCTAGAAAAAGCAAGAATGAGCACATGAGAAAGAAACTGATCAAAGATATGTTCAAAAAGAATTACCAGAACATATAAAACAAACAGAGCGGAAAGAGACAAAAATGTCAAATAAACTGTTTGTCATCTAACATCTTATTTTCACTCCTTCAGTAATCATCATGGCATAATCATAAAGACCAGCTGATGTTCATTAAGATGAATTATGTCTACCAAACAAAAGATATGCTCTTATGGATGCTAACAAGAAGGTGGATCTTGAGAATCCATTATGTCCGGATAAAAGCAGAATCCTGGCAAATATCCTTCAAAATCATCCACTTAGATTCAGCATTGCTGCTTCATAATCAGTGCCATGGATTTATTTGGGGCAGTTTTGGCATACTTTGCAAGAAGATGGATCAAAGTACAAGCTCAAGTTCATGCTAGACAGAAAAGAGCTCACTCTGACTCTTGATGATTTTAGATCCATATTTTACTTACCTCAAGCTACTAACAACAATCACGATCGATTTGTCCCTGCTCTAAAGTTCTCAGAGATGGTTCCATTCTACAAAAATAATCTTGGTTTCACACTGGAATTAAGATCATCATCTAATTTTAAGACAACCGGTCTTGTACAACCGTGGCAGACTTTGTGCAATATTTTCTCAAGATGTCTGACAACACGAGTCACTGGATATGATCAACCTCCATTGCAGATCATGCAAATGTTGTACAGTTTTATCAACAATATTCACGTTGATTATGTTTACTTGCTTTGGGAAGATTCACAACACACTTGAACATCACAACATAGATTCCTTATCCCAGAATTCACAAAGCTAATCGTCGAGTCCTTAAATGAACTACATCCTAAAATCTCAAGAAGAGCTCGTAACAAGTATCATAATTTGGAAGATGATGAGATGGTAAAAACCATCTTCAACTCAGGGAAGAACAAGGATGTAGTTGGAATGAAGATACCAGATTGGATGATAACCGATGAGATGAATCTCACAGAGAATTATAGGATGTATGTTGTGGTATTTGCAATAGATGTTCCTACGACCCAGTCATAGCCGATTGAGTCTACCCAGGGAACGCATAGGACAACTAGTTCCCCTAGGACACCTAACCCTGAGATTGATGAAGGTGAATCAAGTGCTCCACAAAAGTCTACTGTCATTAGACTTCGTATGTCTCAAAGACAATCAGCATGACTTACTCCACCAACACCAATTCCAACTGCTGATGAGGCTGACGATATAATCTTACAAGATACAATTCAACTAAGTCTTGCAGAACAGAAAAGTCGTGCAGAGGATGAAGCCAGGAAAAATAAGGAAAACGTCAAAGAGCACTTAATGGCTGAGGAGATTGAGAAACTTGTTGCTAAAACAGAGAATGTAGAAGAACATGAGGTTGATAGTTCTATCCTTAAGAATGATGATATTTTAAATGATCCCAGCATGTTAGAGCCCATGAGTGATAAGGAAAGTCCGGAGGTGGAGATAACTGCTGAAGTACAACCCGTAAATGTTAATGAAGAGGAGGAAGAGTCAGCAGAGGATGATTATGAGTTGAAAAGAAGGGAAAAAGGGAAGCATGTAGAGGATTATAGGAGTACACCACCCCCACAACAATTAGATCCCCTAGGATTCAATTTACTATCATATTTTCGGATACTAAGAAACTCCAGGATTCGACGATAACTTCTCCACAACCCTCGTCTTCTACACCATCATCATCTTTACCAAAATCCAAGCTATCTGCTACAAACTGACTCTTAGCCTTATTCAAATCCAAGCCTGGACGTTTCAAATGATACAAGAGTTTCTTTGCAGAATTACAAGGATGCTACGGTTACTTGTTTGAACATCTAACGACAAGGTTCATGCCAATAAGGAATTTTAATGAAATTGCTCAACGTCTACAAGACATCATGATAGACTCATTGCCCAAGATGGTAGATGATCGTATCAAGAAACTTCTCAAGACACAAGTTCCTTTACATGTTACACAAGGGCTTATATTAGAAAGACAACAGAGTCAAGCAGATGTGGCAAAGAAGGATTGGCAGATGCCAATTTCAGCATGAATACGAGAATCTTCTTCAATAGATATTTTCTTCGCAGATTAACGATGCTATTACTAACCATATTCCTTCTCAGGTTGATTCATCCGTCAGGAACTATGTGTCAGATCATATTTTGCATGTGCACCCGATTTAAGCCAATCCTGCTTCTGCACAAGAACAACAATACCAATTATATCTAATAATGAAGAGATAATCCTCAGCTGCAACAGGATGATTTACCAATTTGGCTCGCACTCAAGTATAAATTTGAAAGACTCAATGTGCCAGTAACCTTTGTAGACCTTCTGTACATTCGTACAAGAGATCAGGAAGATCTCATAATGATGCTTATCTGAGGGGGAAATATGCAAAGAGGTAGAAGAATGTCTGAGATGAACTTTGTTTTGGAAGAAGCATCATCTGGTTAAGATTATGGAAGTGAACCACGTCCATCAACATCAGGTAATCAAGAACAATTAGATGACTTTGATTTTTGGACAGATTCTTATGCCACAAATGATGATGAGCTTCCTACTAAGAAAGTGTCGCAAGAACTTATGGATGAAGTATCACAAACTGTTGATGAAGCAAAGCTACACAAAGTTTTTGATGAAATATTAAGACAACAATGCACTTCAGGAGATGAGCATCAATACCACATTGATCAGATGTAAAGCTTCTTGAAGAATGACATTGTGTGGGAAACCAAACAAGAAATCTTAGTCCCACCATATCAACCAAAGCCCACTCCAATTGTTCAAAGCTGCCAAAGAGATCCTAAAGCTCTTGCAATGTCTCTGGTTAATCAAGGTCTTTTGTACTTAAAGAAAGGTAACTCATGACCCGAAATGATTGCATTGTCTTTACACAAGTTTCCTGCTGTTAGTACTGCTCAAGTTATAGCTGCCGGTACTAAACCATAGATACTATAGAGTAGGGGAGTTAGTACTGCCAGTACTAACTTAAGACTGCTAAAGAACTTAAGACTGCTAAAGAGATAAAGACGTGTCAAGTGATTTGTATTGACTTATTCAGTGTATATCTTAAAAAGTTAGAAATATACGTATAAGATTAGAATTTATTAGAAGAATTTCTAGTTATCTAGTAAAGGACTCCTTAGTGTATAAAAAGGAGAACCTAGGTTTGATGGTTTTATATATTACAATTATTATATATATGCTTCAAGGTTGTAAACCCCAGTACTATACAGAGTACTCTATTATTGATAAAAATTAATAATATTGAGCTTCCAGTAATATCTTTGTTCAGAATTTACTGTTTCATTAATTTTATTCTAATATTAAAGGTAGACTTTCGCATACTCTTTAGTATTCACCAAATTTCTACCAAAGTTGTTTTGGATCTATCAAAAGTAACTTAAACCTTTACAACTAGGATGGATCTTAATGTTGGATCAACAAGTGGCATCCAGAGCTTGTGTTCTAAAACTTTGATCTACGAAGAAACTAACAAGAAGAACCAATTTTACTCACAGGAAGAAGATTGATCTAGAAACTTCTCAACCACTACTACTGCAAAGTTTGCCCATTCTCAAACATGGTGAATATGATATGAAGTCAGGCTAAGATTGAGCAATAACTTTAAGTACAAGACTATGCTTTATGGGATGTTATAGAGAATGGAAACTCATTCAAACCAGCAGCTCAAACAACAACAAATGTTGATGGTACCTCAACTTTACTAATACCAGGTCCTGTAACTACTAAAGAAAAGGTTCAAAAGAAGAATGATGTGAAGGCAAGAAGTATGTTACTGATGGCACTTCCTAATGAACATCTAATGACATTTAATCAGTACAAGGATGCTAAGACTTTGTTTGCTGCTATACAAACAAGATTTGGTGGTAATAAAGCCACAAAGAAGACTCAGAAGACTCTTCTGAAGCAAATGTATGAGAACTTTAGTGCTCCAAGCACAGAGTCTCTTGACTCTATTTTTAACAGGCTTTAGAAGATTGTAAGTCAGCTGGCTATCTTGGGTGAAAATATTTCACAAGAAGATCTCAATTTGAAATTTTTGAGAAGTCTGCTTTTTGTGTTGACTACACACTTGTAGGTCTGGAGGATTAAAACCTGATCTAGACATAATAACCTTTGATGATCTCTACAACAATTTCAAGATTGTTGAACAAGAGGTTAAAAGAACTGCAAGCTCAAGCTCAAGCTCAAGTTCTCAGAATATGGCTTTTGTGTCATCCCCTAGCAGTACTAATGAAGTTAATACTGCTTATGGAGTTAGTACTACTAACACTCAAGTTAGCCCTGCTAGCACTCAAGTTAGCACTGCTAGTACTCAAGTTAGTACTGCTAACTTAAGTGATGCCATTGTTTATGTATTTTGGCCAATCAACCAAACATGTCTCACTTGTATATGAGGACCTTTGAACAAATCACATGGGGGGAAGATACTTAGAAGAATATGAGATTTGGAAGTGGCAGTTAGCATTGCTGAGCACGAGGACAAGAGGTGTTTTCAATGAAACTGGTAAAAAGATCACTATCAATGGGAGTAACACAGCTGGATATGACAAGTCCAAGGTTGTTGGGATTCTTGATTTAATGAGACAAAATGAATAAATGAATGAAATAAAAGGACTTAAACGCAAAACTAGAATTCTTTAAGAGATGGAAGATTTTGAAGATTAAAAAAGATCTCCTTAAGAAGATAAAAGATATAGAAGATACAGATAAAAGTTAGGAATATTATTTGTTCCTAATTATTATTTGCTCCATAACTTTTGTAAACCTAATATCTCTATTATAAAAGATCATTAGGCGTGTAGTTTTTATTTTTTTTTTTTTTTTATTTTTTTTTTTTTGGTGTACAGAAAATAAAGTCAAAAACAAAGGTTGTGTGTGTCTAGGCGTATGGTTCTTTGTAAACGCCTAGAGTGATAGTTAGTGTAGCCCCAAGGATCTTATGATCCCTGTTAGATTGTAACCATTCTAGAATTGATCATCTAGAATTGGGGCTTGATGGAAATGTATGAATGAAAAACCTTGTTTAATTACATTTATTGTTTCTTTATTATTCCGCTGTGCTTATAATGATATTTGTAAAATAATTCCTAGATGGACTTAAAACATCTTCACCATTGGTATTAGAGCCTCGTGCTTCTCGAATCTAGGGTTTTACAGGTTTTTATTATCGAACTTATGAATCTTTATGTTTCACGTTCTGTATTTTGGTGAATTAGTCAATGGTTCAATTAAGGTTCTTCAATTCAAGAAAAACAGAAAACAAGACGTTGATGTCGTTTTAATTATTTGAAGCCTGTTGTTTAACGAATATTGTCAAGTTTATGGTTTTGGCAAAACAATATTTTTTTCACGTTTATTTGTGACAAATACTTGACGGGCTCATAAAGCAAGACCAAGTTCCAAGTATTTTGTTGTTTGTATTCTCATTCAACATCAAGGTCACGTCACAAGTTTTATGACAAGGAAAAGAAGAAAAAGCAGGTTGTTATTGGATCTGATGGTACGAATACAGAAAAACAACTAAGGTTACATACAAAATCAAATTCTAATACCCTAAAACAGTCATGACACAGTTTGGTGCTTGGATTTGCTGGTTTGTGAGAATCATATATTACAGGTAATAAATTTAATATAAATTATTCTAATTTTACCGGTTATTTCCTCGTTTCGTCTAGTTCCGTGATCCTATTTAAAATTAAGCCTTATTTTAGATTTTATTTCGTCTACATGACTCCCGTAGTTTAATATTTCTACTACTTTTATATTTTCGTCGAGCTTTAGTAAAATCGTCAATTTTTGATTTTCGCGAATCCTATATTTGAAATTTGTCCGTTATCGATCGAGAAAGCAACGAAATGCCATATTTTAGCATTTGAGCTTATTTATTTCATTTTTAGTAATTTTTCATTTTTATTTACGTTTGATCAAAACCGAGTCGAAACTTGCGTTTTTAAAAAAAGTATCGGGTTTAAATAGTTTTTGGGCCGGGATTCACTTAATATAACTTGGTTAATACAAAATTGAGTCCATGAAACCTCCTCCCCTACACTATGGCCGGCGGCCCATCTACACCAACATATCATACATATTGATTTTGATATCCAAGCCCACTTAATTCTAATTTAAGTCCAACTCCAACTTTAAAGCCCAATCCTTCCCTTTTATTCACTTCATACGACACAAACAAACACACACAACACAGACATAATAAAATCAAGAGCTAGTTTCTCCCTCTCTTCTCTTGGTCCGACACAACCATCACCAAAACCACCAATACCACTTTCAAATCACCACCAAATCTCATTCTTTAACATATAAATCATCACTACCACAAGCCCTAATCATCCTTCATCCATAAAAATCATAATGCATGGAGTTATTGAATTCTTGATTTCTTGAAGATTTTAGGTTTTAGAGTTTTGACTTGATTTAAAGCAAAAGGGTTAACAAGGGTTTGATTTTTGAAGGTTTTGGGTATATTAAAAAGTTTGATTGGTCTTGGTTTGATCCTTGTAGATTCGGCAGCTAACACACACACCCAACTAGGGTTTGTGTTTGATCAATTTCTTCACTTGATTCTTCGTTTAAGCACATTTGTTTTCCTTTTATTTAGTTAATATATATATTATTGCATGTGATTATATTCTGTTTTAAGATCCATAGGCTTAATGTTTGTTAGATTTTTGATGTTGTTGGTGATTGGATGGTCTAAGTAGAGGAGATATGCTAGTGTTAGGGTAATGTGATGCTTAAAAGTGGCGATTGAAGGGGTTGAAAGACACCCAATATTAGGGCAGAAAATTTGGCGATAAAAATTAGGCAAGTTGAGTTTGTAAATCTGAGATTTTATGGTTTAATATGATATAGGTCGTCCCAATGGTCGTGATGTAGTGTAGAGAACGGGATAACAAATTGAAACTGTTGATTCAAACGAATACCAGAATCAATATTCTAATTATCGTTGATTCAAAAGGAATAACCGATAGTTAGCAAAAATTCTGACAAAGCTGCCCAAAAATAAACTTTTCATATATTTTGGAACTGAATAGCCAGATGCATAGTACAATAGTTAAATAGGAAAATGAAACTGAAACGGGTCCTAAAAGACAAATGGGCCGAAAGTTATGCCAAAAACAAAAGTTCAAAATTCTCAAAAAAACACGAAAATGTAAATAACTCCTAAAATATGATGATTCAAGGCTCGAAACTTGTTAGGTTACCACGGCGTTCTCCTCGTTCCAAGCTTCGAAACGGCTGGTCTTGGGCCTGAAACGGATTATCTGAGCCCAAGTTATGACCTTTTGAATAAAGGGCCTTTCTTCACACGATCTTGGGCCTCCAGAAATAAAATGGCCCGTTCTTCAATACTTGAGCCTGCATCAGGTCGTTTTGATATAAAAATCGAGTTCTAACTTTTAAAAACGAAAAAGATATGCCCGTTTGAAAATTGGAAAAACGAAATATTAATTTTCTGCATTAGGCGTTTTTGTGTAGAAATTTTAGTCATCTTGCGAGTACCGTATCGGGGTCATACTAAAAGCTTTTATTGAATTTCCGGTGTCTAAAACTAAGTTCAACGAACCTAATTTCCAACGAAGTAGGCTTCAACGATTTTCAATAAGTAAAAGTGAGTCAAATGATTTTTATAAAAAGAATTGTCAAGCTGCGTAATAAGAGTCAGAAATTGTGCTGTAAAGATGCAGTGAGGCAGGCGGATCAAAACTTAATATTTTTCGACGAAATTTAAACTGTAGCAACTTCATAAGGTGTGTGATTTTACGGATTTTTTTCAGATTTTTCTGGATTGTAGAAGTAGGTTTAAACAGGTCGAACTTCTGCTATGTCGCGGCAGACCCGAATTTAGACACTTTGTGATTTTGTATTTTTTCAAAAATAGTTAGAATTCGACATGGTTTTTGGGAATGCTACTGTAGCTCAACAACACATATATATGTATGGATATAGAAGGAGAACGTCGTACTCGACCGTTTAGTATCTCATTAAGTAGTGTGAACATCTAGTAAAAACCGCAGAAAATACAGAATTATAGTTGTAAGTTCTTAGGTGATTATTTAGCATGGATTCTTAAACATAGAATATTATTACATGCCAATATATATAAATATGTATTTATTTACTCGTGTTACATTACATTATATATAAGCATGAGTTTTAATTACGCACCACTATTATAGGTCGCGGTTGATTGTGGCATTCATCTTTCTCGTTAAGATTACTTGATCACTACTTCTTTACTCGGTGAGTTCATAGCCCCTTTTACTACTTAATTGCTTTGAAATTTCCGGGGTGAGATTACATGCACATTTTTATTGGACACAAGTACTTTCCAAATTGTATGTTATTCCAGATTATTGCCTGATTATTATTGCCTAAGTTACCACAATGTCAATTAAGTCCCTTTCATCATGAACCGTTAATTGCTATTGTAGTGAACGCAAATGTTGTGGATAGATCTATCAGGACTGACAATCTCCACCTTGAATTTTTGGTCACAGGTTGGCCATGGTGCATTTAACATGTTGAGTACTTTAGAATGTTTTGGCATACATTCTACATATTATAAAGGGCAAAAACAGTTAAGGTTTCGGTGTCATGAGCTTAGAGCAATAATACATGTTTTAGACTATTGAATATGTTTCATAGTCAACCAGTACTTAAATCTTGTGGTCCATACATACTTTACTTCTAACCTATGAATTCACTCAACTTTATTGTTGACGTTTTGCATGTTTTAATCTCAGGTGCTAAGGTATAAGCTTGGATGAGAGTCGTGACGGATATCATGAAGATGGATTCTGTGTTTTCCTTTATTCGATGCAAAATGCTAAACTTATTTCTTTAAACCTATGTTGTCTTTTGAACTATGTCTTTGGTTGAAACTTTTAAATGTTTGGGAACTTTTAGGACAATTTGTCAAACTGTTGGGACCAAAACGGAAACTCTGATATTTTGAATGCATCGAATGTTACATATTTAAAAACGTCCCTTTTGAGGTCGTTTCTTATATCTTGTGTTTTGTACTATGATGTGGCACCCCATTTTACATGTTCCGCTGCATAGTCCGATTTTGGGGGTGTTACACTAGTGTCGATCTGTAATTTATATTGTGGTTGCCACTGCGTTTAGAATCATGTGTGTGAATCATAATGATTATCATTGTGGTTATATTTTCTGTGAATCAACAACAACAACAGGTAGCATGGGTTCATTCTCTTATGGAATATAATATAAAAGGAACGTGCTACTGGTGTATCATTAGTGTGGTTATTGGTTGAGAAGCTGCAATATTCATGGCTAGAGGAGCAATTATGAATGACGAAGAGATTTAAAGAAAAAGAGAGTCAAGAGAAGAAGCAGTTACCTTATTTGGTTGCCTTATTAATGCTCCCAATGCCTAAGGAAAGTTAAAACTGCCAAGTATGTACTTGTTAAGACTGTCAATGTGTTTTTACTGCTGCCAGCTTATTACATGTTAATACTGCTTGTATGTTTCTGCTGCCAAATCGTATTCATAAGTGGTGTTTGTAGTACGTCAGTTTATGCTACTTGATAACGATTTAATGTTGCTTGGATTCGACTACAAAGACGCGCTTTTATGCTACTGGATTGTTGCTAATGATGAATTAATGACACATTAGTAACAGATTAGCGACAGAAAAAAGTGTCACTAATAGCTTGGGAGGAAGAAGAATGCATTGTAGTAACAGATTAGCGACAGCTTTGTAACAGATTAGCAACAGATCAGCGACAGCTATAGCGTTACTAACAGAATGGGAGGAAGGAGTACTTCAATCTGTGACAGTTTAGCGACAGTATAAAGCATCACTAAACCAGTTTAGTGACAGATTGGTGACAGTTTTATGACAGAAAAAGTGTTGCTAATTTGCAGGAAGAGCCAAAGGAAAGATTAGTACTGTTAGAGGGTTTTAAAGATGTTCAAGTTATTGAACTGCCTTGTTGTCCGAGAAGTTTTTAATACTGCTAGTATCGTCCGAGAAAAGCAGTTAATACTGCTAATTGTACCACAATAGCGATGGATGACACACACAGGAAGGAAGTTTTTGATTTTTGGTTTTAATGTTCTCAAAAGTTTAAAAGGCTCGTATTTTAGAATTAATTGGTTATGAAGAAGGTTATTTATCACTTATTTGACGGTGAAGTAGAATTATTTGGGTTTGTGTTTTATCATACCTTTTAGCAGGAGGTAACTTGTTCGTGCTTAGAAACGATGTATGAAAGAATTGACAATCTGCAAGGTATTGATCTACAAACTTATGGAGCTTCAATGCTCCACATTTGCTATCCACATTTGGTTATGTGCCTCATAGAAGAAGAGGATAATTGTCAAGATTTGCTGTCTCCTTATAGCATTGTTTTGGGTATACGATTCGAAGTCATGTGGATAGTTCAAGATATAAAGACACAAGGTTGTGGTTTTATCTACTTCAGCATCAAATTTTGGGTAAATACATAGTTTTCTTCATCATTTTTTTTTTTTTTTTTTAATAGTTTTTTAGTTTTTATTCATTACATAGAGCCTATCAGAATTGATAGATTCAAGAAATGGTTAACAAATGGGTTCAGAAAAAAAGAAGGAAAAGAAAAGGAGGAAAAGGAAAAAGAAAAAGGAGAAGAGAGGGAAAAGAGGGAAAAAAAAAAAGGAGGAAAGAAGGAGCTTATTGTTAAAAATGTTTAACCATTTACAAGCATCCATAAGGTGAAAGTTTTTTACTACTGCAGTCCCATATTACTACTGCTAGTGTGAGTTTCTACTACTACAAGTTTCATTTTCTTATTGTGCTTATGTGGGTAATTTGAGGAGTTATAAGGCTTGGATTAGGAGTGGTATTATTGGTTTATGTGTCAAAGATCAAAGTTGCTTATATTCATATGTCCCCTATTGGATTATGATAACAAAAAGGAAAGAAATGTAACAGGTACAATTGGCAACTTGTAGATCCTTGGTGTGGCATGGTACAAAGGAAATCTACTTAAGGGGAAGTTTTTGTTTCATTCAGGGAGATGATTACATCTCAACTTCAGGGGAAGCTTTGGCTTTATGATGAAGTTCGTACACGACTTTGTTTGTTTTGTCATCATCAAATAGGGGAAGATTGTTGGGATTCTTGATTTGATGAGACAAAATGAATAAAAGAATGAAACAAAAGGACTTAAACGCAAAACTAGAATTCTTTAAAAGATGGAAGATTTTGAAGATTCTAAAAGATCTCCTTAAGAAGATAAAAGATAATATAAGATAATGATAAAATTAGAAGATATTATTTGTTTCCTAATTATATTTGTTCTTATCCTTTGTAAACCTAGATGATCTCTACTATATAAAGAGATCATTAGGCGTGTAGTTTTGTGTGTACAAAAAATGTAGTCGACTAAAGGTGTGTTTGTGTGTCTAGGCGTATGGTTCTTTGTAAACGCCTAGAGTGATAGTTAGTGTAGCCCCAAGGATCTTATGATCCCTGTTAGATTGTAACCGTTCTAGAATTGATCATCTAGAATTGGGGCTTGATGGAAACGTATGAATGAAAAACTTTGTTGAATAACATTATTGTTCTTTATATTCCGCGGTGCTTATTAATGTTATTTGTAACATATATCCTAGATAGGCTTAAAACGATCTTCACAAAGGTAGAGTGTTTCAACTGCCACAAAATGGGAAACTTTGCAAGAGAATGCAAAGGATCTAGGAACCAAGATAGCAGGAACATGAATCAAGACAACTCTAGAAGGACTATAAATGTGGAAGAAACTTCTTCCAAAGCCATGGTGGCTATTGATGGAGCTAGTTTTTGACCGAGCTATAATGAGAAGATGATGAAGTCCCTACAAACATGGCACCTTATGGATTTTCAGACTCTGATACATAATGACAAAACTTGTTCAAAACCTATCTAAAAAGCTTTGAAACTCTTAAAACTCAACTTGATGATTTAAGAATAGATTTTAACAAATCTGAGTTCAATTTAGCTACTTATAAAAGAGGGTTTGCATCTATAGAAGAGCAACTTGTCTTTTACAAAAAAGAATGAGGTTATTTTTATGAGCAACTTGTTTGTTCTTAAAAGAGATATCTCCATAAAGACTCAGAAAATTAGTATGCTTAAAAGGTGAGTTAAAAAGCTTAAGTAAGGAAAAAGAAAATCAATCAACTTAATAAATTGAAATTTTGATATGCTTCTAAGATTCTATGACAAATGATAAGGTGGATCAGATAACTAATAAAAGTAGAAAGGGTGTGGGGTTTGTAAGCTATAATATTGTTCTACCTCCCCAACAGGGTTATTTTCACCCCCAAATCTTGATTTGTCCTACTCTTGTCTAAAGGAGTTCCAACAGCATAAGTTTAAAGGCTATGGACCTAAGACTAGTAAGAGTGTTAGTGAAGATATTTCTAATGAATTTAGGGAATCTCTTATGCCCTCATTTGGTTGAGGAGTTAGTGTCAGAATGATAAGTTAGAGAAGAAAAACTATTTTTCCTACTGTTGCTAAGATAGAATTTGTTAGACCTAAACAACAAGAAAACCAGTTAGGAAACAGTTATGTATGCTAGTAATGTATAGGTCACAAAGTCCCTAGGGGAACATCAAAGAAACTGAATAATCTATGTCCAACAGCTAGAAAGAGACTTGTAATGTAAATCAAGCTTGTTTTTGTCTGTGGAAGTTTTACCATGTAGCAAGGCTGACCTGCAATTACCATCAAAGGGAAAAGGTGGTATCTGGGAATAATTATACAAGGGTGAATTACAATTATTCTGCTAAAAAGGCTCACCCTAGTGCTCACAAGAACATGGTTCCAAAATATTTTTATGAAATCTAGCTTAAGACCACTTAATACTGCTAGGCCTATTAATACTGCTCATCCCAAAACTATAGTTTATAGTGTTTGACCAATGTCACAATTTTCTAAATTAGCACAATCAACTGTAAAGAGGCCCTATCAAATAAGAACATCATTAACTAACAAAAATTTTAGCCATAAAGTTAATACTACTAAAGGAAAATAATTATAATTCTAGGCCAAATTCAGCAGTAGTTAATGTTGTTAGGGCAAATCAGGTTAATGCTGTTAAGGCCTCAGCATGTTGGGTTTGGAGACCTACCAAACTTAATAGTGCATCAATTACTTTGAAGAGACAGAATTATGTTAATGCACGAGGCAGATCCAAGTCAGTGATGGCTTGGGTCCCCAAAGGAAACTAACTTCCTTATTTTTTATGTGCAGGGTCATCCACAAAAAGAAGATCAATGCTATGTTGATAGTGGATGCTCAAGGCACATGACAGGGAACATGTCCTATCTCTCAGACTTCAAGGAATTTGATGGAGAATATGTTACCTTTGGGGGAGGAGCCAAAGGAGGCAAAATTACTGGTAAAGGAACTCTTAAAACTGGTAAACTTGATTTTGAGGATGTGTACTTTGTCAAGGAATTACAATTTAACCTTTTTTGTGTTTCACAGTTGTGTGACAAAAAGAATATTGTACTTTTTATTGACACTGGATGTTTTGTTTTGTCTCTTGACTTTAAGTTAGCTGATGAGAGTCAGGTTTTACTTAAAGTTCTTAGAAAGAACAATATGTACAGTGTTGATATGAAGAATATTGCTCCTAAAGAGAGTTTAACTTGTCTTGTTGCAAAGGTCACACTTGATGAATCAATGCTATGGCATAGGAGGCTAGGTCATGTAAATTTTAAAACTATTAATAAACTTGTTAAGGAAAATCTTGTGAGAGGTTTACCTACAAAACGTTTTGAAAATGACCAAACTTGTGTTGCTTGCCTTAAGGGAAAGCAACACAAAGCCTCTTGTAAGTCCAAGATTCAGAACTCTATTACTCAGCCTTTATTCATGTTGCATATGGACTTGTTTGGTCTAACTTTTATGAGCAGCTTAATGAATAAGAAATATTGTCTAGTTGTCATTGATGATTATAGCAGATTTACTTGGGTTTTCTTTTTAGCAACTAAGGATGAGACTAGTGGCATTCTTAAGAGCTTTATAACTGAGATAGAAAATCTAGTTGATAAGAAAGTAAAGATAATCAGATGTGACAATGGAACAAAGTTCAAGAATAAAGTTATGAGTGAGTTTTGTGAACAGAAAGGCATTAAGAGGGAATATAGTGTAACTAGAACTCCTCAGCAAAATGGTGTTGCTGAGCGGAGAAATATAACACTAATTAAGGCTGCTTGAACCATGTTAGCTGACTCTAAGTTACTAATTACATTTTGGGCTGAAGTAGTTAATACTGCTTGCTATGTGCAGAATAGGGTATTAGTAGTTAAGCCTCATAACAAGACCCCTTATGAACTGTTTAAAGGTAGAACACCTGCTCTAAGCTTCATGAGACCATTTGGGTGTCATGTTACCATTCTTAATACCTTAAATTATTTAGGCAAGTTTGATGGAAAGTTAGATGAAAGATTCTTTGTTAGATACTCAATGAATAGTAAGGCTTTTAGGGTATACAACATTAGAACTAGGAAAGTAGAAGAAAACTTGCATATTAGGTTCTTGGAGGATAAGCCTATTATTGTAGGTGATGGACCAAAGTGGCTATTTGATATTGATGTTCTAACAAAATCAATGAATTATGTACCAGTTGTTGTAGGTGCAAACTCTAATGATTTTGTAGGTACAAAAGAAAGTGTTGGTACAGGTCATTCTAGTAAGGAGACATAATCTAGCCAAGATTATATTTTGATGCCACTGTGGAAAGATGGTTCACTATTTGATTCTTCTTCAAAGAATGCTAGCAATGATGAACCACAACCTTCTAGTGATGCTGGAAAGAAGGATGATGAAGGTATAAGTAAGGAAAATGGAGCTGATAATCAAGAGAAGCCTGAAGATAGTGCTCAAGATGTTAATACTGTTAGGCCAAGTATTAATACTGCTAGTACAAATTTTAATACTGACAGTCTAAATATTAATACTGTTAGTCTAACAGTTACTACTGTTTCACTTAAAACCACACATGATGATTTCTTTGATTATGAAATAGAATTGGATATGAGCAACATTACTACCACATATCCAGTTCCTTCTACTCCAAATACAAGAATCCATAAAGGGAGCTTCACTTGATATGTGACTTGGTGACATTGCAGTCTGGTGTGCAATCAAGGAGAATGATAAAGACTAATAAAATGACAAGGATTTTTTAGTGTTGTTTTTGAGTAAAAAAACTCATGAGACCTTCATAATTGTTTGTTTGCTTGTTTTCCTATCACAAGTAGAACCCGCGAAGGTAATTCAAAGCTTAGTCAGATACAAGCTGATTGAATTATGCAGGATGAGCTTCTATAGTTCAAATTACAGCAAGTTTGGACATTGGTAGATTTACATTATGCAAATGAGAGCCATTGGAAAAAATGGATATACAGAATCACAGAAAGATTGTAGTGGATTTGTGAATTAGAATTTAAGGAAAGGCTGGTCTGCAAAAGGTTACACTAAAGAAGTGGGAATAGATTATGATGAGGTTTTAGCTCTTGTTGCTAGGTTTGAAGCTCAATTAGGTTGTTCTTAGAATATGCCTCATTCAAATACTTTGTTTGTTACCAGATGATGTGAAGAGTGCATTTATGATATGGCAAGATTGTAAAGGAAGTCTATGTCTATTCGGAAACTCTTAGGGTTTGAGAATCAGAGTTTCCTGACAAAGTTTATAAGGTAGAAAAAACATTATATGGTCTACATCAAGCTCCTAGAGCTTGGTATGAGAGTCTATCTACCTATTTATTAAGCAATGGATTTTAGAGAGGCCAGATAGATAAGACTTTGTTCTTTAAAAGAGTTAAAGGTGTTATATTACTAGTTTAAGTATTGTGATGATATCATTTTTGGGTCTACAAGGAAGATGATGTGTACTGAGTTTGAGAAGATGATGCATAAGAAGTTCCAGATAAGTTCTATGGGAGATCTCACTTTCTTCTTAGGATTGTAAGTGACACAGAAAGATGATGGAATTTTCATTAGTCAAGACAAGTATATAGATGAAATTTTGAAGAAATTTGATTTTTCAACTATGAAGACAGCAAGTACACCTATGGAGACTACTAAGCCATTACTCAAGGATACAGAAGCTGAAGATGTTGATGTTCACTTATATAGATCAATAATTGTGTTCATTGATGTTATCTACCGCTCAAGATACTTATATATGTTTGTTGTAGTGCTGCGCAAGATTTCAAGTCACACCTAAAGTTTCACATCTTCATGTTGTGAAAAGAATCTTTAGATACTTGAAAGGTCAACCTAAATTGGGCCTTTAGTATCCTAAGGACTCACCATTTGATTTGGAAGCTTATACTGACAGTGACTATGCTAGTGCTAGTTTAGACAGGAAATCCACAATAAGAGGTTGTTAATTTCTTGGAAGAAGATTGATTTTATGGCAATGCAAGAAGCAAACCATAGTTGCCAACTCTACTACTGAAGCAGAGTATGTAGCTGCTGCTAGTTGCCGTGGATAAGTACTCTGGATTTAAAATCAAATGCTAGATTATGGATACAACTTCATGAATACCAAGATTTTCATTGACAATGAAAGCACAATCTGCGTAGTAAGAAATCTAGTATTTCACTCAAAGACTAAGCACATTGAGATTAGACATCACTTCATCAGGGATTCCAATGAGAAGAAGCTTATTCAGATGATCAAGATTCACACAAATCAGAACTTTGCAGATTGCTCCAAAGCTTTTTGATGTGGGCGATTTCAATATCTGATTGCAAGTATTGGAAGCTTTACCTCGTAGAATTGATTGAGGGGAGGTTAATTATGGAATGGAATAGCAGCTAATGATGAAATTCAAGTAAGTGCTGTTTATAACACCCTGTGTTTTCAAGTCATTGACGACATCGATAAATCCACAATGTACCTTTTGTATTGTACGCGTTCGCTTGAAATCGAAATCGTTAGGTTAAATCGTGTACGCCAAATATTTTTCTTTACATCTGTAAAACGATGTTTCATTAAATTAAAGCGTTTACAATCATAAGTAATATAAATAATTATTGTGAGAATAATTATGGTCTTTGTTCATTTTATTTTTATCGGTTACGTAAAGTATATACGTTTCGCGATAAATTATGTTTAGGCATACCTGAAACCACAAAAATATTTCTACGCTTCAACAAATAACCATGATTTTACCCAACACTCAAAGTTTTATTAAATTTACCCAAGATAATATTATCTTACACTTTGTACACTAGAAAATAAAACAATATACAAATGCATGCAAGTAAACATCTTTTATGAAAATATACAAGTTGTAACTTTCATATATGTAACTAGATAATGTGTTAAATAACAAAAGGCTTCTAATCAACCTTTTCCTCTCACCCTAATACTCACGGCAACAACACCATTAGAGGACATAGAGCACACAATTTTTACACAAACTAGGACTTTGTTACAACACTTTTCATTTAAACCTAGTCATTTCTTGTTTCTTTGACCAAAGACCATGACCAAGACCCCTTAAAACCCTCCTTATGCCTCCTTGACCACTATTGCATCTTTATGGACTAGTCTTCCATATATAAGCAAGTATGTAGAGATATAAACACATGCATATGCTAAACACTTAGCCTTGAATCACAAAAATCACTCCCTTTGGCTCCTTATTACGCCCTCGGCTAAAAAAATCCATAAGCCTCCAACAAATTCCATAAAAAATTTATACAACCTATTACACTTCTATTCACTCCATTCCTAAGATATTCTAAAGGTGTTTCAAAGCATAATTGGATTACCTTTTTGCAAGTATTAAGCCAAAGAAACTAGATTAGGTTTCATTAGAACTTTGGGTTTTCTTGGTTTTAATCTTAGGTTTAAATGTCCTAAACAAGGGTTTAGCACTTATTTGTCAATATCCCTAAATAATCTCATTAAGGTTATTCTTAAGCCCTTAAACTTTTCATTTATATGATTATATTGAATATGTGAATGTTTATATAGTGAATTCACCATTAGGATATGGTTTAACTTGAAACATGGATTTTTCTTGGGTAATTTTAGTTTTATGAGCTTATAAACATGTTGTATTGATGGTAATACGAAGTTATATATGTTTACATAAGATATATTACAATCATAATTAAGCTTTAAAAATGTGTTATTGCAAATTAGGGTTATAAAAAAGACCATTTGATATGTTCCAAGTAAAAGTATGATAAATAAACTGTTAATCTTATCTATGGGCTTTTAGTCATGATATTGAACACAAAATAAAATCCATATGGAGTAAAGACTTGTACACTTTTAGTAAAGTTATAAAAGTCTAAAATATAAAAACATAGGTTAAAATATAGACGTAATAAAGTCACCCAACTTTCTGTCCCAAAGTGTATAAAAACATACTTAATTTATGTTTTTATAAGATAATAAATTTCACGATGAATTCGAAAAGGTAAGAAACTTTAAAACGGTTTAATAACGAAAATAGTTTCGTTAAAAAACGAGTTATACGTCAATTAAACGGAGTTTATAAATTAACTTTTATAAAACTTATTATCAAACAGATAGTTTGTTATTTTTTATATTGCAATCTTGTTGCATCTATATCATAACTTGTAAATCATTTGTATATCTTGTAAAGTTGTGTAGTAGATAGATCTTGGTGATTGTTGTAAGTATAGTTGAATCTTAGTGATTCATCCAAGTTGTGATAGTTAGGTGTGAAAGTAGAAGTGAAGTAGTGAAGTAGTGTGGTGAAGAATACTAAGGCGTGAAGAAGTTGTGTAGTTGTGAAGTTGTGTTGTGAAGTCGTGAAAGTTGTGAAGTCGTGATAGATTGGTTCTAGCTAAGATTAGAATTCGACATCTAGCTTAGTGTCGGAAATTGATATAAGCGAAAGTTGTGTACGGTTTTCTCCGCCATAAGGAAGTTTGTTGACATAGTGAAGAAAACTCTCGAGTTAGGTGCTCGAGGAGTAGAGTAGGGCGAAGAGGTGCTTCATAACTGAACCACTATAAATCCTTGTGTTGTGGTTTGATCTTTCTAACTCTTATCTCTTATTTCTTTATTTGTTCTTACTTATTTATATTATTCATATTGTGCAAGTATTAAATTCACAAAAAGTCAAATCTAAGTTTTAATAAACAAACATAAACATTAAATTAAAAAGCGGTAAACTATTCAATCCCCCTTCTAGTTTTCCACAATTGGTATCAGAGCCACGTCAAACAAGATTTTTAAAATAAATTGTATTTTAAAACTTGAATCGATCTATGGAATCGGAAAAATATTTAGAAGGGCAATCTATGCAAAGACCACCACTATTTGAAAGTGATGGATTTATTTATTGGAAAAATAGATTCGAAACTTATGTGAAGTCAAAAGATCTAGATCTTTGGCATGTTATTACCGATGGTGATTTTCCTCCTATTCAAAATAATCCCGAAACTAAAAAGGATGAAATTGTACCTTTTCATAAACAAAATGATGATCTTAAAAAGAAACTTGCTAAAAATAATGAAGCTAAAATGGTAATTTATAATGCTTTACCACGTAAAGAATATGAAAGAATTTTTATGTGTCAAACCGCAAAAGAAATGTAAGATACTTTGTTAATCACTCATCAAGGTAATAATCAAGTCAAAGCAAACAAAATAGATCTTCTTGTTCAACAATATGAACAATTCATGATTCCGGAAGAAGAATCAATAGATAATGCCTTTGCTAAATTTAACACTATTATTACTAGTCTAAAAGCACTTGATGAAAGTTTTTCTAGGAAGAATTGTGTTAGGAAATTTCTTAGGCATTATCACGGGGAAAGTCTTGCGGTCCTGCATATTATGATTTATCAAACCTATGAATTCACCAACATTATTGTTGACGTTTTAAAGCAATGTTTTTCAGGAGATCAGTAAGCATAAGGTGCCAATGATACATTGGTGATTTTGTTTTGGGAAGTCATGCTAAAGATATGGTTGTATTATGTTTTGGGAAACTCATGTATTGTGAACCAGTATCTTTGTAATAATAATAAGGAACAAGTTAAAGCTTCGGGCTATTTGTATCAAATATTTGTTAAATCCAATGTATCAGTTTTAAAATGACTTTTTGGTCGTTCTATATATATCTTGTGTTATTGATCTATGAAGTAACACGCCCCGGACTCTTATTCCGCTGCGATCCATTTTGGGGGTGTTACATTCCCCAAGCTGATCCTCACACATGATAACTCACATTCCCTTACACAATGTACTCTCTTGTAATTATTGTTCCTACATTCCCGACATAGACTCTTATGTGTCTAATCATACCATTCTCACCCTTACATTCCCTATTCATTCTCTTTTTCACTTACTCACTCACACACTCTCAATTTGAATTTCATACACATACACACACTCAAAGCTTCCTCCATACACTTCTTCACATACACTCACTCACACACTGTCAAGGTGAAATTAAAATTACACACACATATTCAAAACTTCTCTTACATGCTTCTACACCTTCCTAACTTTTAAATTTAAAATTTAAATTTAATCCTTAGGCTCCAAACCATCACATCACTTCCAACTCATATCCAACTCACCTCATCATCCTAACATTCAAATTTTATGTTTGAATTTGAAATCTAAGGATCCCTTCTATCACATCATGACAACTCACACATAACTTATACACAACTCACTTCTCTCAATTTGACTTTGAAATTCAAATATTCCCCCTCATAACATACATGCTTTTTCTCTAAGTTTAGAATATTTCTTGGCATATTCTTTCTCTCTTAACCATGTCAACTCACTCACTCAACCATGGTTAGTTTCTAACTAGTCTATGTATACATAAGGAATACCCAATATACCCTTTGTCTAATGGTTCTTTTCTTTCTCTTTGAAATTGCAAATGCCTCCAAAACTTCTTTTAAACACTTTACAAAACATTTTTATCAAATGGCGATTTGAGTTGGTTGACTTTGAATGTAACAATGATGGATAGGTCAAAGCGTGAAGTACAATCTGGGGTTTAGCAAGAATGGGTAGTTAAAACACCAAAAACCTAAAAAACCAAAATCATGTCTCTAACGCGCTGGCACACGGGCAGCGCACCAGGCTCGAATTAGTTTTTTTACCAATTTGAGTTTCTTGGCCTATAAATACCCCTCATAGCTCTTGTATTCCTTACCTCTTTCATTCTTTCTTTCCTCTCTTTTCTCTTCTTCTATCCTCTAACTCTAATACCTCTTGTGTTTTAATCTTATCTTCTATCATCTTTGAAAGAACACATCATCTATGTAAGAGAGACACACAAGTACTTAATCCACACTTGTGTGTTATTAGTTGATAACATCAAATAATTAATACTTTTATATATCAAATTTCCACATTTATTGCCTTGCTTTATTACATTTTGATACTTAATTCGTGAATATTTTGATTTCAGGTAATAAAAGGCATTAGAACGGAAAAGATGCGGAAAAATGGCAAAATAAAGAAAATACGACAAAAACCGCATTATTGAAGATATTACGGCTTAACGTCTCGCAAGAGTTACGCCGTAATCGATTATTAATAACGAAGATTTGGTGCTGACGAAGGCATTACGGCGTAACGTTCCGCATGAGTTACGCCGTAAAATATTTATTAATGAAAATATTAATGCTGACTAAGGGTTACGGCAAGTAATTACCCAGTAACATATTTTAATACTAATTGAAGAAATGTTGCGTCAGAAGGTTTACGGCGTAACGTGGTTGATATCGCTCAAATAGTAAAATACGTAATAATATCAAAGTATAAGAAATTCCAAAATTACCCTTTAGGAAAAAGGTAACAAGGAAAATTCACACGAAAATATCTCACGTTTAACCGGTAAGTGATTATCGGGTCATTTATACCCCAAGAATCGTGAAATTGAAACTCCGTTTTTTTTATTTGGACAACGATTTGAATGGTTTCGAAGATAATTGGTTTCTATAATCCTACAAGTAAAAATTAACTATGAAAAACAATAACGGGAATTAAAGAAACGCGACTAAAAAGCAACTTCACTAAAATTTAAGCCTACGAACGCAAATTTAATTTATAAACCTAAATTATGATAAAAGAAAATTTTATAAAAGAGAAAAATATTTTTTTGATTATTTTTATATTTTTTATGATTTTTTAAAGTTTTTAATAAAGAAAAATGATTAAAAATAGCAAACTTAATTCTAAAAATATGGAAAAATTACTAAAAGTATAAAATAAAGAGACTGATTTTCTAAAAATGCTAACTAAAAATAAGCTCACGAAATTAGTCCTAAAAACTAAGAATAAGCTACGGATCTAATATGAAAATAAAAACTAAAAATGGGTTTAAAAGTCAAGTATTATAGGGCAATAACATATTGCCCTACTGGTGCAGATGGTAATTGTGTGTGTTTGTGGGACGAGTGTGTGAGAAAGGTTAGGTCATGGGTTCGAACCCAATGGCCTAGCTTTTTGGTATTTGTTTTTCAAATTTTTTTAAAGTAAACTTGTAAAACTACTAATAATAAGCTACTTTAAAAAAAACAACTTTTTTTTGCAACTCTAAAATAAGCTGGGAAACAGCTTATCTTCTTGACAGATACACTAAAAAGGACTTAAAGCTTTTTTACTTAACTAAACTAACTAGAAAACTAGGTTAATCTAAAACTTATAACTAAATAAGCTATCACTACCCTAAGTCTATCCTAATAAGCTAATTTGAGTTAGAAACAAGCAAAATGGATAAGCCATAAGCTAAAAGTCAAATTAAGCACTTATGAGAAAACTAAATACCAAACAGACTTTTAAGCAACTTTGAGCTTATTTTTAAGCACTCAAACAGAACCTTATGACCTTAACACCTATACTACCTTAAAGCTTGACCTAAAATCTATCTAAATCAATTCTTGAAAAGTATTTTGAAATTCAATTAAGCTAAGAAAAAGCTTTTGAAAGAGGATGTTTGGCTCAGTACATGCTTAGTTAACTCTTTAATTTTGAAATGACAAAGAGTTGTTTTCAAGCTCAAAAATAGATTACCAAATAAGCTTTATAAGCTAAAATAAGCCCAAACAGATTAAATCTACCCTAAAGTCTACTTGTGCTCTTGAAATCAAATCCTATTATCTACTTCTACCCTCTGACAATTGAACTTGAAAGTGGTCTATTAGCAGTTTTTCCTAATCTGACGCAAATGACACTTGAAGTCCAAATCTTAAAACTAAAAGTGCAGGCTAATGATCTAGTTTCTACTACTTTTAAAACACCAAAGCTAAAGCAAAATGAGTACTAAAAATAAATCTAAGCTAAATGAGACTAAGGATCTGAGCTTAAGGCAACAGATTCATAAAACTAACTCAACACTTTTAAAAACTAGATTACTCCTAATAACAACTTTAAATCCAGACCTTATTAACCTGATTATGAGATTTAAATTGAATTTAAAAGGCCAAATGGTCTCAAGCAGTACTAACTTCAAGTTAGTACTGCTTGACCCAAACACCCCTTTAAACTCCTAAATCCCATATTTAGTTAATAAAAATAAGTTTTAAATCTAGAAAATAAGATACCAGATAATAGGCAGCTAAAATCAGACTTAATGAACATATAACAATAATTAAATAAGCCAGAACAATAAGTCTACAGCTAATGCTAATTTTTTTGGATTTTTAACTTTTTTATAACAATAACAAGCAATCTATGATTTAAACTAACAATTAAACTAGATAAGCATCTAATAACAACATTAAACACTAATAAGCTAATCTATGCAGAAATAAGCTACTATTAAGCAGTAAAAAGCTAAATGCAATATTTAAGCTATAAAATGAAAATTGAAAACTTATAGAAGCCTTTGCTTAAACAAGGTTTATCAATGCTCTTATGAGCTAATCAATAAGCTCCAGCTTATCTTAGGATAAGCTGGTGTGGTCTTGGAAGCCCATCCAGTTCTGGCTTCCCTTCCATTAAAAGCTTTGGTAATTTTTGGGGTGGATTTGAATAAGTAAAAGCTTAGTTAAGCTTTGAGAGCTTAACTGAGTTCATAACTAGCTTATGAGTTATTAAAAGAGCTTAAAGAGCTTATATGAGTATAAAAGAGCTTTTATCAAATCATAGTTCAAATAATGAAAAACAGATTACTTAAATGAAAACAACTTTTATTGATGATATGCAATGAGTACAAACTTTTGAAAAGGAAATTACATTTAACTAAAAGCAATAAGCTGAAATTACATGAAATATAAGCTAAAATTAAGTTACAAGCTACTATTAAAAACTACTCCTAACTACCGATGTGAGTGAGGGGAGCTTTTTATTTATAGGCCTGGGGAGAAGGATCTAGACTTGTACACGCTCCTTTTGATCTTAGCCATCAATTCTCTCTAATCATTGGATCCCTTTTCTTAGCCGTTTGATCAAAATGAGCACACGGATTGCCAAGCTGGCAATACTACTTCTTCGGAGTGGTGTGCTTCTTTTGGCTGTGTTTTAGTGCAATATTTCCCTTTTGGTGTGTTTATTTGTAGCCCGCGTGGCATTCCTTTGTCAGAAGTGGCCAATCAGAGCTCTTGGTGACGTCTTCTTAGGCTGAGGTAGAACTTGGTACTTGGTATCTTTGATGTCGCATAGATAATTGAAGGGAGATAGGGTTTAACCCTTTTGATTTTAACACAGGGTGAAAGTGGGGAAGATAGGTGAATAGTAACAATATTTCCCGCCCCCCAATTTTTTTTTAACATTGTTTGACTAAGGATTTAAATTGGGGTTGACCTGGGCTTTTGAATTTAGGCCATGGTATATTGTTTTGGGCTCGGTTAAAAGGGTTATGGTTATACTTAACGACCGTTAGTCATAAGAATTAAAGGACTAACGGTGTTATGTATTTAAGGACTTATGGTGAGATTGATTTAACATTAAGGCTCATTTGGGTATTTTTAAGGTTTTGTCATTTTGTGGTTGACCAAGGTTTGACCATTGTTGACTTAAGTGGACTATTTGCTAGAAAACTTCCGGCTCTTGTGCACTCTATCCGTTCTCGTGTTTGTTTTTGCCCGGTTTTAATAGTTTTCTTGTGATATTTGCAATATCCGTACCTACACATCACAAATGACAAAACAAGCAATATACAAGAATAATTTGCACAATTTGATTATTTTTAAACGGTCAACTACTAGTATAAAAAAAACGAGATGTGTTTCTCACATACACAATAACAAAATTCCCCAAACTAAGTGATTGTCGTGTCCTCACGCAATGTTATATGCTTTAAAACCAAATACTCCAAAACCTCCCCAAACTAATCCTTTGAAAAGTAGCAAAGTCTTTTGTGGGGAAAGTTAAGAAATCACAAATTTTAAAACACCCCGCTTTCCCATTTTCAAAGATTTTTCCATTTTTATGATTTTCATAATTTACAACTTACAACTTATTCATGTGTGACATAATGTATTGCTTTCATTATTCATTGATAACTTTTAGGATCACGGAACAAAAAGCACAAAAAGTGTCCAAATGGATAAATTCATCGTCCCCGACTTTCACCTCTCCAAGCCAAGCTTAAAAACAAGATCATTGTAAAATACAAGTTATAATGCTAACACTACTCATAAAAGCTAATTGTGTACTTACTTTTCCTCCCTTATTCCTAATTTCCTCTAAGGATTTTATTATTATTATTGGTGACAAATAAATTATGTCCTTATTAATAAAGTAAACCTGATTTAGACCATTAATAGTTTGAAATCCTTTCCTAAAGAGACGATGTGGTGAAAATAAAGTCCACATTAAGGTTCTAAATTCACATGATTTAGGGGTTATCCTTTTTATTTCATCCGAAACAACTCAACTACGAGTCCAGAGACGGAGGCTTTATTTAGATAACCCCGGAGTCGAAATTTGGCTTTATTCTTCTTATTATTATTATTATAGCAACATTATTAAACCTCGGTCCTTTAAACAACTGCCACATCGGTATGCGAGCCGACCATGGTCCAGGAGTCTTATTTCGACCTCGGTGAATTCCTTGACCTTTTAGAAGGCTGCAACATCGGTTGTGAGCCGGCAAGATGCAACAAACTTTTATCAGTCTCGGATTATTATTACTATGTGCCTTATTTAGAAGACTGCCACATCGGTTGTGAGCCGGCAAGAGGCAGTAAACTTTTATCAGCCCACAGTTTTTATTATTATTATTACCTCCACCCTTTAAACGACTGTCACATCGGTATGCGAGCCGACCATGATCCAGAAGTCTTATTTCGGCTTCGGTTTATTACATAATTATTATTATTATAGCCAAATTTCAAGTCCTGTGGTCTTTTAACAACTGCCACATCGGTATGCGAGCCGACCATGGTCCAGGAGTCTATTTCCCCACAACACTGACAAAACCTCGATGTGTACCTTACTTTCACCAGAAGGAATCTCTACGAAGTGATCTAAACTAAGAATCACAAAAAACCAAAGAAACTTTATTTATTCAACAATTATATAACGTTTATTAAGCTTATGGGAGCAAAAAGCCACAATTAACCTTTATGAGCCTTAAAGAAATCCAACTATTCTATGTTTAGCATCAGAACTTATACTTTACTCTATCATCTCTTGTTCTTCACAATTTAAAATTTCTAATAACGAAACTCGTGAATACTTAGCCTAGCGAATTAAGATCGGCACTTTAACAAGTCACATAGACTAGCAACAATCTTAATTCTAATAAATCGATCTTCGCATATTTAAAATCAATTATGGGAACTTGCAAAGTCTTGAATTTTTAAGCTAGACTCGCGTTTTATAGCTCCTTGTATAAAAGATTAGCAAAATTCAATCTATATATGTTAAGGAGAAAAGCTAAGATATAAAACCGGTCGGGTCAAAATTTACTTTTCATTCTCACCAACGGAAAACCTACATTCGTGTCAAAACACTTATTCTTTTTATCAACTACTTTCATATTTTTCATTAATTTTCTACATAATTTTTTTAATTTTTTTTAATTTTTTAAATTTTTTATTTATTATTATTTTTTATATGAACAATAAACTAGATATTAAGACTTAAAAATTTAAATTTTTTGCGGGAAAACGGGGTACGTGAGAACAACGGGCAAAGGTAGGTAAGATCATATCAAAGATATACTACCCCATACTAAAACTAAACATTGTCCTCAATGTTTCCTAGTCTAAGGCTCATAACCCCATACTAGAACTCAAAAAGTCGAATGCATAATCCGAGCATGGAGAAAGTATCACAAAAATCTTAAGCCGTTTATTAAGTATGCTAAAAGATAAATGTTAGTCGATAATAATCTAGGATATCGGATTTCCCCAAACTAATGGCAAGCAAAGGTTAGGAAGCTCGAGTGGACCGGGACAAAACACCGAACACGAGAGTCTTCAAAAATTTTGGGTCAATCCTACAAACAATCACAAGCACAAACAACAAGAATCGGAAGAGTACAAGCCTCCTCACATCACATTAGAAATAAGAAAGAAGAAAAATGGATAAGCATGGGATGCCTCCCACGAAGCGCTTTGTTTTTGGTAACTGAGTCACAAAGCTTGACTCGATCCCTGAATTCATTCGTCCTTGGAGAAAGTTTGGAGATCCAGGACTACCTTAGGTGGTATGTCCCCTCCGAAGTAATGCTTCACACGATGACCATTCACCTTAAAGTTTGGACCATCAGGTTAGGATAACTCGATGGTTCTGTATGGAAAAACTTGGGTGATGGTGAAAGGTCCCGACCAACGAGTTTTAAGCTTTCTCGAGAATACCTTTAGACAAGAGTTGAAGAGTAAAACTCGATCACCAACATTGAAAATGCGGTTTTTTATCTTAGAGTCGTGAAGCTTCTTCGTCCTCTCTTTATATATTAAAGAATTCTCGTAAGCTTGATCACGAAGCTCATTAAGTTCATTAAGTTGAAGCATCTGGTGATCACCCGCGGTTTTAAGATCGAAATTAGCATGTTTCAAAGCCCAATATGCTTTATGCTCTAACTCGATAGGTAAATGGCAAGACTTTCCGTACACGAGTTTGTAAGGCGTACAACCAATCGGTGTCTTAAAAGCGGTACGGAATGCCCATAAAGCGTCATCTAGTTTGTCGGACCACGAGGCACGGTTTTCTCCAACCGTCCTCTCAAGAATACGTTTCAAGCCGCGATTGGACACCTCCACTTGACCGCTCGTTTGAGGGTGATAAGCGGTAGCAAGACGATGAGTGACCCCATACTTAGACATTACTTTAGCAAATTGATCATTACAAAAATAGGTCCCACGATCGCTTATAATAGCTCTAGGTGTTCCGAATCGGGCAAAAAGAGATTTCAAAAACTTAACTACAACTCGAGCATCATTTGTGGGGAGCGCCTTCGCTTCTACCCACTTTGAAAGATAGTCAACGGCTACGAGGATGTATTTATTCCCTCGTGAAGACGGGAATGGACCCATAAAATCGATACCCCATACATCAAAGATTTCACAAACTTGAATAGCGTTTTGAGGCATTTCATCTCTTTGTGAAATTTTGCCTTGTCTTTGACACGTATCACAAGATTTGATCATAGTATGGGCATCTCGATATATGGTCGGCCAAAAGAAACCGGCATCAAATACTTTTCGAGCGGTGAGATTGGCACTATGATGGCCCCCGGTGGGTCCTTCGTGACAAGCTTTGAGGATATCATTAGCTTCTTGCCCATGCACACACCGTCGAATGATTTGATCTGCACAAATCCGAAAAAGATAGGGATCGTCCCAAAAGGAAATTTGCATAATCGGCAAACCATGGGGTACTTTCACTAGAAATTTTACCAAGAGTTTCTAAAGGAAAATTTTCATTTATGTCTTTGTTTTCTAACACATCCTTATAAGGATTCTCAAGTCTAGATAAATGATCGGCCGCAAGGTTCTCACTTCCTTTTTTTATCACGGATGATGATATCAAACTCTTGTAGGAGGAGAACCCACCGGAGATGCTAGGCAGTTTGTTGAGCGTCGGCTCACTTTAATATAGAGGGATAGACTGCTACCATGGCTTTCATTGCTTTATCTTGGAAGAGTAGGCAAAACTTTCCTGGTGAGGTCATTGTGGACGTTCTCAGGGTTAGCTAGTGACGCTGCCCGTTATGAGGTTATGGTACTGCATACTATAGTGTTAGATCAACAGTTAGAGATTGTAGCCTTGCGAGCAGCAGACCGCGCTCGACATGCATAGCTTGTGGAGACACTGAGACTGATGAGTACACTACAGACACAGGTGCAGGGATTGTAGGGACCCGTTAGAGGTCCAACACAGCCCGAGATACCGGAGGAGGCCGGTAGTAGCTCTTAGATTTGTTATGTTGTAGCTATGTTGTTTAGCCTACTTAGTATTAGGGTTTATACTCCAGCTAGTAAGCTCTAGGTTGTATATTCTTTATCTTGTAACCTAATGGTAGGGATCATTTTGTATCTAAACTGATCATGTATGTTTTTCCAGATTATGTATGGAATAGATAGATTATGTCATGTTTGTAATCGAATTTATTATGAATGAATGTCGATTTAGCTACATCATTATTAATTTCAATTCAGTTGTATATTTCACTGTGTGATGTGATCTCACTTTACTTATTGTGCTTATGTCTGTCTGGTTTTGATTTTATTGAAATATTAATCTGGTATATATTTTCTTGTGTTTTGAAGAATATGGCAACAAAAAGAGCCCTCAAGGTCACACAGCCACAACATCCACACCTCATGTGTTTCTACAATCCTTGCTCAACTTTAGCAATAGTATCGTGCAAGGTTTGCTATTGCCACTAGCAGCAAGGTGACACTGATAGAAGGAAATGGTGAAGACAGTCAAGATTCAGGCACTGGTGTAAGGTGCAATAAGCTCGTCTCTGCTCGTGGGCTATTAACTGTAATTCATGTAATGCTAACCCCTCTACTTTAAGGGTTATGGATAGGAGTCGTAGGTGTTGTTACTGGGTTGGATAATTGTTTGTTTACGTTGTTCCGTATAAGTAACTGCTCTTGTTTAGAAAACCAAATCAAGTTTTCCACTTGTACTCTTCTTGGAAGTGCTCTAACATGGTGGAACTCCCACGTTATGACTGTTGGTCACGATGTTGCTCATGCAATGACTTGGATAAACCTAAAAAAGAAGATGACTGACAAGTACTGCCCAAGGGGCGAGATTAAGAAGCTAGAGGTTGAGATGTGGAATCTTAAGGTTAAAGGTACCAATGTGGTAAGCTATAACCAATGTTTTTAGGAACTGGCATTGATGTGTGCTAGGATGTTTCCTGAAGAGTCAAACAAGATTGAGAAATATGTCGGTGGTTTGCCCGACATGATTCACGGAAGTGTAATGCAGGATGCAATTGAATTTGCAACTGAGCTGATGGACAAAAAAATCTATACTTTTGCTGAACGACAGAGTAAAAACAAAAGAAAGCAAGATTATAACAACTAAATCAACAGTATCAAGATGTAGGCAGAACACTGGACAAGAGTTTATTGCTGCAGGGTCTGCGTCTGAGAAGTAACCTTACGGAGGGATCTAAACTGTGTCAAATGCAACTATCACCATGACGGACAATGTGCTCCTAAATGCCACAAGTGCAACAGAGCTGGCCATCTGGCTCGTGATGTTAGGAGTACTCAAATGCAACCTGCTAAACTCCAAGCGGGCATTGGTGGCAAACAGTAGAAACTTACTTGCTAGAATGTAGGATCCTAGGGACATTTCAAGAGGGGTTGTCCAAAACTAAAGAGCAACAACCACGGTAACCAAGGTAGAAATGGAAATGATCTAGCGAAAGTGTATGCGGTAGGCCGTGAAAGGACAAACCCAGACTCAAACGTCGTTATAGGTATGTTCCTTCTAAACAACAGCTATGCTTTTGTATTATCTGATACTTGTGTCCATAGAAGCTTTGTGTCTACTGCATTTAGCTCAAATTGATATCCCATATACTTAGTCATTATTATGATGTTTGAACTTGTTACGGGAGAATAATTAGGTTAACGCTACATTCGGGGTTTATATTAAATTCCTAAATCAGCCATTCATCTTAGACTTATATACCCGTAGACTTGGTTGTCTTGACTTCTAATTGGTATAGATTTGTTGGCATAAGTACCAAGCTTCATCGTTTGTGCGAGAAAAATGTTCGTATTCCATGGGGAATGAAACGTTGATTGTTGCTGGTGCCGGAAGCGGGGGGCGACCAGGGAAACGAGACTCGTTATTGAACATCCTTCGTGCAATAAAAACGCAGAATTAGTACATGCTAAAAGATGTCCTATCTTTTTGGCCACTTGTTACTACAAAGGAGATGAAGACAAGTGGAGGAGAAGCGATTGAGGTCGTACGATCGTTCGAAACTTTCCTGAAGTATTTTGAAGACTTGCCGGGGTCCTCCTTCCATCAGACAAGTGGGAATTCCACAATCGAGTTGATACCTGGTGCTTGCATGTAGAACGGCTACCTTATCGATTTGCCCCGTTCCAAAATGAAAGAAATTGTCAGACCACTGAAAGTCTATCTGACAAAGGCTTCATAAGAACCATGGTTTCTCACCTTGGGGAGATCGGTCTTGTTTTTCAAGATGAGATGGTTGTTTTGAATTGTGTCATCGACTAATGGAACTGAACAAGCTGACGGTAAGAATCGTTATCAATCCAAGATCGCGTTATTTGATCAAACTATAGGGATTCCAGAGTTTATCTCTAGATAGACTTTGGATCAGGTTATCACCAGCTTCGTGAGGGTCGTGAAGAGATATTTCAAAGACGGCATTGAACTCGACTATGGGTCATGCCATTTGGCTTTGCGAAAGCTACAGCGGTATTTTGTGGATTCATGGAATAGGGTGTGATGGCCATATTTGGATAAGTTTATGATTGTCTTTATTGATGATATCCTTATCTACTCCAAGAATAAGAAGGAACACGAAGAACATCTTAAGGCAGTTTTGGAATTGCTTAAGAAAGAGGAGTTGTATGCTAAATTCTCTAAATGCGAATTTTGGCTTCCCAAGGTACAATTTCTCGGCCACATGATTGATAGTCAAGGCATTCACGTCTTTGGATCCCGCAAGATTGAATCCAGAAAGTTTGGGCATCTCCCTAATCCACCGACGGAGATTCGTCAATTTTTAGGTCTTGCTGGGTATTACCGAAGATTCATCAAAGGATTTTTAAAGATCGCTAAGACAATGACCAAACTGACTCAGAAGAAAGTCATGTTTGTTTGGGGCGACAAACAAGAAACAGCTTTTCAACTACTGAAACAGAAGTTGTGTAGTGCATCAATTCACGCTTTACCTGAATGAAGCAAAGATTTTATCGCATACTGCGATGCTTCAATCAAAGGTTTGAGTGCTGCATTGATGCAAAGAGAGAAGGTGATTGCTTATGCATCACGCCAATTGAAAATTCATGAGAAGAACTATACGACACATAATTTGGAACTTGGAGCAGTAGTGTTTGCTTTAAAAATCTGGAGACATTATCTGTATGGAACCAAGTGTACGGTGTTCACAGACCACAAGAGTTTACAACACATTCTTAATCAAAAGGAGCTGAACATGAGCAAACGGTCATGGTTAGAGTTGCTCAGGATTATGATGTGAAATACTGGTAAACCAGGGAAAGAAAAGTTTATTTGGCATTTTTTTTTAGTTCGTATTTAGTGTCGATGCCTTAAGCCGTAAAGAACAGAATAAGCCATTACGGGTTTGAGCCTTAGTCATGACTATTGGTTTTAATCTCCCTAAACAATTTTTTAATGCTCAGACTGAAGCACAAAAACCAGAGAACATCAAGAACGAAGATGTTGGAGGTATGTTGATTGAAAATTCAAAGGATCTAGAGAAACTTAAAACCGAAAGTTGGAACCCCGCGCGGATGGAACTCTATGCTTAAATGGTAGGAGTTGGTTACCATGTTATGGCGATTTGCGGACTGTAATTGTTGGGATTAAAAGCTTCTTGATGCTGTTTGGAAGTAACTGCTGCTAAGTTAGTGCTGCTAGTATAAAAGTTAATGCTGCTGCTTACAACTGCCGAAAGATTACAACTGCTAGAAGAGTTTTTACTATCAGAAGGATAAAGACAGAGGATGATTAAGAATGAAGATAGTTTTCAGGATTACTTATGGGATAAGTATGAGTTATTTTTGTAAAAGATATGTATATCTTAGTAAGTTAGAAGATTTGCAGTTATATATTAGAATTATAGAAGATTTGTAGTTATCTTGTAAAGGACTCCTTGGTGTATAAAAGGAGATCTTAGGTTATGGTTATTGATACACATTCATAAGTTTTTGATATATAGCTTCATGGTTGTAACCCTAGTAATACACAGGTATTCGTATTATTGATGCTATATCATTGGAGCTTTTCAGTGATATCATTGTTCATACAGTTTACTGTTTCATTAATATTCTTCTAAGTATTAAAGAGTAGATTCCGCATACTCTTAGAATTCACTAAAGTTTCTACTCACAAGTTTTTTAGGTTCTATCCAAATTAACTAAACTTTACGAGCAGGAATCGATTTAGTTGGGATCAACAAGTGTATCAGAGCTTGTGATTATGGAAAACTTTGATCTAGAGTAAATAACAGAAAATCTTTTTATACTCCACAAGGTGAGATGGATCTAGAAATGCATAATACCATTACTACGCAAACAGTGCCCAATTCTCAAACAGGGTGAATATTGTTACGGGAAGCTAAGATTGAGAAATACTTTCAAGTACAAGTCTTTTGCTCTATGAGAGTCTAGAAATGGGAAAATCATTCAAAACCAGTACCTCAAACTGACAATAAATGCTGATGGCTCCTCAAACTTCACTAATACCAGGGGTCTGTCACTCTAAAGAAAAGTTAAAATACGATGTTGTGAATGGCAAGAAGTATGTTACTGATAGCAATACCTAATGAACATTAATGGACTTTTATTAGTACAAGGGATCGCTCAAAACTTTGTTTGTTGCTATAAACAAGATTGGTGGTAATGAGCCTTCAAAGAAAGACTCGGATGACTCTTCTGAAGCTAATGTATGAGAACTTTAGTGCGTCAACTCTGAGTCTCTTGACTCTATTTTTAACAGGCTTCAGAAGATTGTAAGTCAGCTGGCTATCTTGGGTGAAAATATTTCATAAGAAGATCTCAATTTGAAATTTTTTGAGAAAGTCTGCCTTTTTAGTGGAATACTTATGTTGTGGTCTGGAGGAATAAACCTGATCTAGACATAATGAGCTTTGATGATCTCTACAACAATTTCAAGATTGTTGAACAAGTGGTTAAAAGAATTGCAAGCTCAAACTCAAGCTCAAGTTCTCATAATATGGCTTTTATGTCATCCCCTAGCAGTCCTAATGAAGTTAATACTGCTTATGGAGTTAATACAGGCTAAATACTCAATTTAGTTCCTGCTTAGCGCTCAAGTTAGCAATGTATACTCAAAGTTTAGTACTGCTAAACTTAAGTGATGACATCTGTTTATGCATTTTTGGCCGTCAACCAAACAGAGTTCAAATTGTTATATGAGGACCTTGACCAAATCCATGAAAATGACATAGAGAGATTGATTTGATTCAGTGGCAGGTTAGCATTGTGAGTGGGAACAGAAGGTTTTTCTGGGACACTGGTAGAAAGATCACTATCAATGGGAGTGACATAGTTGGATATGACAAGTCCAAGGTGGAGTGTTTCAATTGTCACAAGATGGGACACTTTGAAAGGGAATGCAGAGGACTCGAACCAAGATAGCAGAAACAGGAATCAAGATAGCTCTAGTAGGGCTGTAATGTGGTAAGACAACTTCTTCCAAAGCCATGGTGGCTATGGATGGAGTGGTCTTTGACTGGGTTTTGGACAGATAAAGAAGGTCCCTACATACATGGCTCTTATGACTTTTTTTAGACTCTTGAGGTACATATGACAAAACTTGTTCAAAAACTTGTATAAAGCTTTGAAAATTTAAACTCAACTTGATGATTAAGAATAGGAGTTTAACAAATCTGAGTTCAATTAGCTATTATATAAAGAGGGTAGCATCTGTAGTAGAGAACTTATCTTTACAAAGAATGAGGTTATTTTTTGTGAGCAACTTGCTGTTCTTAAAAGAGATATCTCATATAAAGACTCAGAAATTAGCATGCTTAAAAGTGAGTTAGAAAAGCTTAAGCAAGAAAAAGAAAGCACTCAACTTAAAAATGAAAAATTTGATAATGCTTCTAAGAGTAGACAAATTAATAGGGAGTCAGATACCTAACAAAAGTAAAAAGGGTGTGGGGTTTGTAAGCTATAATGTTGTTCCACCTCCCCCTACAGGGTTATTTTCACCCCTAAATTTTGATTTGTCCTACTTTTGTCTAGAGGAGTTCCAACAACCTAAGTTTGAAGGCTATGGACCTAAGTCTAGTAAGAGTGTTAGTGAAGATATTTAAAATGAGGTTAGGGAATCTCCTGATGCGCCATTGGTTGAGGAGTTGGTGTCAGATGATAAGTTGGAGAAGAAAACTGTTTTTCCTACTGTTGCTAAGATAAAATTTGTTAGACCTAAACAACAAGAAAAACCAGTTAGGAAACCAGACCTTGGCAGTATTAAGTCTTGTGAAGATTTATTCCTAATAATTCCCAATACGGCGTATTGATTTCTTCTGGATACGGCGTATTGATCTTCTTTCCTTTGTGGTCTTTGGTGAGTGCAGGCATGGATACGCCGTATCTTCCTTGATGGATACGGCGTATTGGTCTTTAGAATAGTAATCTTCAAAATATCTTCATTTAAGCTCCAAAATGCGCACCTTTTGATAATATTCACCAAATACTCCGTAATTATTATAATTCTCAAAAATAAATGATTAAGTAACAATTCTTTGCAATAATTATATAAAATGGGTTAAATATATGGGATAAATGATACTATTAAATAGACGTTATTTGATGTCATCAATTATCTCCTCATTTGAATCCTACTTGTCCTCAAGTAGCCTTTAGAAGTCTATAAAATGTATCCCTAAGGATATTTTCTGTTAAAGCAATTATTCGATCTATTACAAGTACACAACCAAACACCTCACGAAATAATAAGATGAAAACACTCAAATCACTCAACTAATCTATGTGGTAACATGTAACTAATTCGCTCAATTGCTCGGTCATGACAAGTATTCTATCATAAGCTTGGCAAGGATACACATCTCCACCGCTAAAGCTAAGGAGTAACAAGTTTATAAAGGTAAATATGGGTTTTTGTATGGAAAGGTGTACGGTTTGATGTGTGTCCCCCAAAGGAATAGATCTCTGCAGCCTATTAAGGATGATAGCCAAGATGTATAAATACAACTGACTATGTAGAAACACTGATTATGAATACTATGTGTTAATGCGGAATATTAACACAAGTACTAAGAAAAACAATGTAGAACTAAATAATAACTTCTATTAATCTGCTTTGAACGATTACAAAAAAGACTCAAGATTGCAAGATGACAAAGACGATAAAGACAATGACAAAGGCTCAAAGTCAAGATCGCAAAGCATGAAGGAACAAGCCTACAACAAAGAACAAAGAGAAAGACCAAGACCACATAAAGCTTAATGACAAAAGCAATCTCACTGATCTCATGAAGGAGTGTCATCAATGAACTCACTTCGGGGGAGATTGTTAGCCTCAAAATATTAAGCCGAATAGGAAGTTCGTTCATTACGTGTACGAGTCTCGGTCATTTAATTAGTTAATGTTGTAATAGTATAATATCGGGAATCGGGCTCAATAGTTAAACTAATATTGTATATGTTTCGGGTTTAATCCCAAGCAAAACCCGAGCCCAGGTCCTAGTCAAATATCCCGCACGTCACTTTAAAGTGTCGGGGTATATATACCTTTTCCTCTTTGGAAAAGGTAAGCAAGAGTTCACTTTAATATATCTTTTTCATTTCCTTTTCTATATTCTCTCACAACTCTCTCTCCTCTTTCTCTCTCTAAAAGATCAACTCTCTTTATCTCTTTTCTAGTTCGATTCATGTTGTATGATATGAAGTGAAGTGTTATACGGGATCCTACATAGTAGTATTCTTAAGAGTTTTATAACTGAGATAGAAAATCTAGTTGATAAAAAAGTAAAGATAATCATATGTGACAATGGAACAGAGTTCAAGAATAAAGTTATGAGTGAGTTTTGTGAACCAAAAGGTATTAAGAAGGAATATAGTATAGCTAGAACTCCTTAGCAAAATAGTGTTGCTGAGAGGAGAAATAGAAAACTAATTGAGGTTGCTAGGACCATGTTAGCTGACTCGAAGTTACCTACTACATTTTAGGCTGAAGCAGTTAATACTGCTTGCTATGTGTAGAATAGGGTATTAGTAGTTAAGCCTCATAACAAGACCCCTTATGAACTATTTAGAGGCTGAACACCTACTCTAAGCTTCATAAGACCATTTGGGTGTCATGTTACCATTCTTAATATCTTATATTATTTAGGCAAGTTTAATGGAAAGTCAGATGAAGGATTCTTTGTTGGATACTCATTGAATAGTAAGGCTTTTAGGGTATACAACATTAGAACAAGGAAAGTAGAAGAAAACTTGCATATTAGGTTCTTGGAGGATAAGCCTATTATTGCAGGTGATGGACCAAAGTGGCTGTTTGATATTGATGTTCTAACAAAATCAATGAATTATGTGCCAGTTGTTGCAGGTACAAACTCTAATGATTTTGTAGGTACAGAAGAAAGTATTGGTGCAGGTCATTCTAGCAAGGAGACGGGATCTAGCTAAGACTTCATTTTGATGCTATTATGGAAAGATGGTTCACTATTTAATTCTTCTTTAAAGAAAGCTAGCAATGATGAACCACAACCTTCTAGTGATGCTGAAAAGGATGATGATGAAGATATAAGCAAAGAAAGTGGAATTGATGATCAAGAAAGGCTTGAAAACAGTACTCAAGATGTTAATATTGCCAGTACAAATGTTAATACTGATAGTTTAAATACTAATACTGTTAGCCTACCAGTTACTACTACTCCACTTGAAGCCACACATGCTAATTTCTTTGGTGATGAAACATAATTAGATATGAGCAACATTACTACCACATATCTAGTTCCTTCTACTCCAAATACAAAAATCCATAAAGATCATTCTCTTGATCATGTGATTGGAGATGTGCAGTCTGGTGTACAAACAAGGAGAATAAAAAGAACTACAAATGAACAAGGGTTTATTAGTGCTGTTTATGAAGAGAAAACTCATGAAGACCTTCAAAATTGTCTATTTGCTTGTTTTCTATCACAAGTAGAACCCAAGAAGGTAATTCAAGCTGGATAGAAGCAATGCAGGATGAGCTTCTACAGTTTAAATTACAAAAGGTTTAGACTTTGGTTGATTTACCATATGGCA
>BQNB010054410.1:0-39558 GCA_026074375.1 Tanacetum coccineum
CATTTTGTTAATCAATTAATGCTTAACTTTAATACTTGTATTATTTAATTTTAGGTTTTAAGTATCTTCATGACATTTAATGGAGAACTTATTTGAATTGGTGTATAATATGATTGACGAGGCATGCAGACCCGTGCGATGCACACAGATTATATCTAATGTGTTTCAGATGGGTTGTGTGTAATTGTTGTTGGCGTTTTTGGCTTAGTCTTGTTGGTCATTAGAGTTTTGGTGTTGTGGTTATATTAGTTGTAAAAAGTAATCATGAATCAGTGATGTTGGGATGTCGTTCCATTTAACAAATGTTTAGTATTAAACTATAAATACGTTTTTATTCGTTTTTATTTGTTTTCGTACGTTTTCGTTTGTTTTTATCCGTTTTCGGACGTTTTCGTCCGGTTTTATTTGTTTTCATATTTTGTCGTCCTTTTTAATACGTTTTCGTACATAGTGGGACTTACCCACTCCTTGCATGGCCGTGTAAAATCAATTGGATACATTAATGGTTCTTATATAAAAGACAAAATCAATTTGATACATTAATGACTATTGCATGAGGGTTGTGTACATAGTGCTATTTGTCTTGCACCCCTCATAATGGATACCTCCACAATAAATTAAGAAACTCAATCTTTTATAATAATAGATAATAGATTATTTGTATTTGAGTCATAACTATTTTAGTGCAATTAATGTCTTTGTACAACTTGTTGTATATTGTTTTATGGTATATCACTTGTTTATAAATCACATACTGTGTTTATGTCATCTGCAAATTGCAACAACAATTTTTTATCCTTTTATTGTATAATCATTTTATTTAAATGAATATGATGCTACAAACTTGTATCTTTTCATTGTATTGTCATCTTTCAAGCATAAAGCCCTTAAAAATATATAATACTTAAATGGTCCAGAACCCAAGTTGACTCGAATCCAACTACTAAATAGGATCGGGTTCGAGTATGCTTGTTTTAACTTCAACCCGAGTTGACACGATCTAATGGAACCCGAAACTGACCAACTCGATCCGATTAACACCCTTAGTGTTTGCCATCGTTTTGGCTTGGGAACTGGCTTGGGGTGGGGGTTGATAATGCCAAATTGGTGTCGCCAAAATGGGTTTTATTTTAGATTTGGCGTGGGTTGGTGCTATAGTACTGTTTGCTTTTAGGATTTGTTGTAAGAGTGAAAAAAATCTATTATAAAATAAATAAATTATTATTTTCATAAAAAAATTTAAAATAAAATATATTGATTTTCAAAAATAAAATAGAAAGGGATAGAGAAACATGTGGTTATAAATTTCTAAGATGTAAAAAGTACAAAAGTCAAAATCTTGATCGATATGGAATGAGCCTCTAAATAAATGCTTAATATTTTGTTTATATTAACACACCAAAGAACCTTATTTAGATGTCATTCCATTACTTAATGCCAACACCAATATAACAATCACACTCTAAATATCGTCATTGTAGCCTTGTTTGTGACTTTTGTTGACTTAAACGAGAGTAGGAAAATATCACTACTACATATAAAGCAAAAAAACATATCTCTCTTCATTAAATTTGAAGTAATACAAATTTTAAAGCTAATAGTACAACTCTTAAATACACAAACTTAATTATAACTTATACAACTTATAAAGCTTATGGTACATATCTCTCTTATTAATTACTAAAAATTTCTTTAAGTAATACACACTTATGATACTTCCACTTCTAATATTAAAGTGTTGTTTGCATATGTGAATTTTCTAATTCGGCATTTCGTCAATGATATCATTATCAAATTAAAAACTAAAAATGCAAAAACCTGATTTTTTTTTCTTTTTCAAAGATATTATTCATAAACTTTTTCGTTTAAGTCACTTTTTTTAAAGATATAATTCACAAACTGCTACTCCGTTCAAGTTTTTGCAACTTACATAGACTAGATGTGTACCCATGCATAACGACGAAATTTTATAGCGGTAAATAGTTATAATTTAGATATTGTGATTAAGTGTGTCGTGTAACGTTATTGAAATGTGGATCGGGATTGAGATGAATTTGTAAAAAAAAAAGAGATACAAGTTGCGTATCATGAAGTTGTAAAGAGAAGACAAAATTAGAGTTGCCATGCATAATGAATTTGTAAACCAATAAATAAGATATGGGTTCAGAATTTGGTCCACTTTATTTCTCGCTACCGTTTTCATTACAAGTACCTTTCACCACCACTAATTATTACAACATTGTAATACTACTTACTGCCGTTTTCATCTCGTCATTAAATCTTGCTGCACATGTACTTTGACATTTTGATATAAAATGGTGTCCGTTAAAGTTATTCCTTAAAATTTTTGTTATGCGTAAAGTCGTTACCACAAAAAATATGTAATCAAAAAATATTGTTTGTCAAAACTTTTGCTAGTATATATACATATGTTAAAAAAAATTAAGAGTAAAATATATGAACTTATACCCCAAATACATTGTTATTCTCTTTCAAAATAAGTCCGGAGACAGAGGTCACTCAGGGGCTGTTTTTTTTTTTTTTTATAGATGAAGTGCTTGCTGGGGATGACTCTAGTTTTTACCCCACCCACATCCAGACGCTCAACATTTGACAAAAAGAAACGTCAACTTATACTCATGTGGACCCAATTCCTTCCCATATGGTTCATTAAGTTAAAAGTAAACAGGCCCTCATATCACTATCACACCAGATCCAAATCACTGTCATTTTTATTACTGATATCACACAATATCCAAATGGCTCTTTTGTTTGTGGCGTTTGACCGGTAAGAGATCAGAAAGAATAATTAATGGATAATAAATCCTAGACGTGCCTTTTGTATGTACTCAGTCAACACGAAGGTCTCGTGGACCTGTGATGGCTGCCAAGAAAGAAACCAAAGGTACATACTTAATTACAACATTTTACTAATATAATAGCACACAAGGATAACCCAAGGTAAAGAGCAAAATTGTCACGAACAGACCTAGAGCCTAGCAGTTATCAGAAGCGATCCTATCCTATCATAACCTACAATATTAAGGACATGCGTGTGTGAGTTAGTAGCCATAAGAAAAAGATCAAACTGTCTTATGATTAGTTCATCATGAGCTGCATTCCAATCATTTGATAGTGAGCTGATTAATGTATTCAATTGTTTAGGAACAAAGCAAAGAGATGGAAAGTAAAAGCATACTGTTGATCTTCCTAAGACAACTTTTGGTATGAGAGCAAATTCTTCTGTAAGGGAACCTGAAATTATGGGATGAAAATCAGGTATTTAAAAAAGTAGCTGAAATTATGGGTCAGACGAAACACATCGTAGTTGCCAGCCACCTTTGCACCTGTAGGTAAAAAAATATAATGTAGAAGCAAAATTAGTAAAACTAAAAACCTGTTATAGAGTTCAACTTTGCCAAATGTATTTATGAATGGATCAGAACACCAATGGTGCTTTAAACTGGTCATGTTAGTGAGACCATTGAGGTTTGTTGCCAGTTAGAATTGTTCTGTGGACTTAAAATCGCCTTTAAGATAATGGCCATTTTTTTGTGGAGATTCAGTTTTTTTTTGAGCAAAAGCGGATAAACTAGCTAGTAGCACCCGTGAAACCTATATTTGTTATAAAAGGGAGCATCAAATGCTGTGATAATGCAGACTTTTTTTTGATAGTTTTTTTTAGAATGCAGACATTAGTAGTAATCAAGAAGATGGCCACATTACTAGAATACTGATACAAGTTGATCACATTAGGTTGGATTCTATTGATTTTGTTTTGGTTGAAGATTTAGTTATTAGGGAGTTAATTCTGATAAATTAGTAGCTCAGGTTATGGTTTAAGACGTTATATTGGTGATCAGAAGTTGATTTATTTTTTATGCTGATAGAGCGTAAGGTTCATATGTGTTTATTGGCTTATGAGAACTGATTTTTATATTCTTATGATGACTGTTTTATTGTTGACTTGAGGTGTTCTGAAATTTCTTTGGAATCTTGTTATCTGCTGTTTATAAGAGCCTGTACACCATGATCTTTATCATTCAAATATCGTCGTATGCTTATTTGATATCACAGTCTTGAAATTTTTGAAAGTCAAATATTATATGAAATTATTTCTTCTTAATACATATGTCCAGAGTTTTCACTAATCTTATCCTACAGAAGTGCTTAGATTTTGTCACTGATAAGCTGCTCATCATCTACAAAAAAGGCCTTGTCCTGTGACCAGACTTTAGTGGGTGTATGTAATTGGTGACGGTAATCCTGCTGGAATAGGTCACTTAGATGAACTTTCATCCATTGTCATGATAGAACCTTACAGTAAGTCTTGATATTCATCCAGAAGTATTAATAAACTAATTTTTTGTTCCTTTGATGCCACGTGAATAGTATAACTAAATGCCATTATTCTTTATCTTTTTAGAGCATAAGTGTCCGTATGATTGGCGAACAAAAAAGCCTCCAATTTTTCGTGCAACAGGACACTGGTTTGCGACTGTTGAAATGTTCAGAGAGGCTGCTATGAATGCGATTAACCAAGTAGTATAGATGATATCTCAGGTGACAAGTATAAGTATATATAACTGGTACATAACATTGTTTTGATCTTCGAAACTTGAGATTGCTCACTTCTTGTCTTTGAATAAATTTGACAACTGTTTGCTACAACATTAGTCTTTATTTTGGGTAAAATATGTCTGTTATATTATGAAGTTTAGTTTGCTTCATATTGATAAAAGTAGACTATGATTAGCTTATTTTATTTCAGTGGTGCCTCAAGTTTTACAAGGTTGGGTAATGGATTGAAACAGGCTTGAGTTAAAACAGGTAATTTTTGTTAGTAGATGAAACCAGCCATGCTGGGTTTGGTTGATTGCCAAAACCATATTATTACACCAAAAAAATCAAATCTTTCAGTAAAAAAGATTTATGATGTAAACATTAAAAATACTATAAGCAACTTACAAACCAACTGATGTTCCTGAGAAGCTATATTTTTTTAGTTACTCGTTATAATCGTAAGCCAAATCGACCCATTCATTAGTGTATGGATCAAAGATTGTGACCTAGCATGTGCGAAAGGTTGAGGTTTGTTCTATGATACTTTGTGCATTTAAATAATGTCAAAAGGCTGCACTTGTAGATGTTGCAAAATGGATGGGTTTGCCGGTTTGGGTAAAAAAATTGAATGGATCGAGTGGTTGACCCAAAACACTTTTTGTCCAAAAAAAGTTTGTTCAAAGGACCCCCACCCTGTGCGAGCGGGGGACTCTACTTATTCAAAAGAAACGAATCGAAATTTCTATACCTAGTATATAGTATTGAAGCACACATTGTTGCACTCAATATAGCCTTTTAGGTTTTGGTAATATATCATTTACATTTGTTCATTGATGATTCTGTAGGTTGAGATTCTTTAATTTCTACCTCGGAGGATAAACAAAATCATTGAATTGTAAATGTACCATATTTTGGAGATCATTTGATTCAAGGAGAGAAGAAAATTCGGATTGGCGTTTCACTTGCAGAAGGTTTGAAATGTGAACTTCTCGACTCAAGTTGGTTCTTTTCCTGATCACCCCACTCTCTGCAGGCGTTGCTATGATGTTATTGCTGGTCACCCAGGTCGTTGTCTTGCAGCTGTGACTTGTGCTCCGGGTAGTCTCTTGACAAAAAAATAATTTTTATATTATACATGGCAATAGTGACCAATCGACTAATGGATGGATCGATTCAGGTTAGGTTATATATCTGATGGGCAAATCTGGTTAATTAAAAAAGTTCGTTTAGAAACGGGGCAGAAACTGGGCGAAAGTCTCCCAGACTTTAGCTTTAATGCATCAAACATCCTAAATCATTTTATTAACAAATTTGGGATTATTGATGTACAAATACAGTTTTCTTAATCATAGTCACACTATCTATAAAATTCTAGAAATTTTGACTAAAAAAATGTTTCGGGTTGACCTGTCTGAAGCCTGTTCCAACTCTAACCCATTACACAACTTGCACATTTTTTCAGCTCTATAGTGTACCATGTTTTTACGTCGATATTCTAAACCTAGGAGTGAACATGCTTCTGGTCAGATTTTTTCTATCTAAAGATGGAGTTGCTCGATATGTTAGAGCAAAGAATAAAAGATATGTTACAACTCTTTTTTTATGAAACTGCATTTGATCTCGTTAGAGTTATGAGGGACTCCATTAGCTTAGAATTTACAGGTGTACTTCAATACTTCTACACACAGGGTTCAACATGTGAAAGATATGTTGATCACCCCACACTTTGCACTCATTTCTATGATGTTATTGCTGGCCAACCACCTCGTGTTCTTTCAGTTGTCAGTTAAGCTTTAGGTAATGTCTTGAAAAATATAAATTCATATTATCTGGGTTATGTTTTATCTTTAATGGGCCAAACTGGTAAACTAGAAAAGTTGCTTAAAACAAAATGGGCTGCAATTGGTCGAAAGTCTACCAAACTGTATTGCATGGAACTTCGTTTTTCAATAAAATTGGGGTTCTCAATGTACTAATTGTTAATCAAAGGTTTAAACGTTGACAAAAATATTTCTTCACAGATTGACCCGTACGAACCTGTTTCATGCCATAACCATGTTAAGCCGCTACACAACCCGCGCATTCGATCACATTCTATATCATACACATTGTTTACCCTGTTTTACATCGCTAATCCCAACTTTTTTTTAGAGCAATGAAGGTTGTGGAATGTTAAATCAGGGGTAAATCACCAAGAGTGCACATGCCTCGGGTCACATTTTTTCTGTCTGAAGATGGAGTTGTTTCATAGGTTACAGCGCGCTTTTGGTAAGTAATTACATTTGGTCTCATTAGAGTTAAAAGGAACTCTATTAGCTTAGAATATTCATGTCTACTTGAATACATGTACATAGGGGTTCATATTACTCATTTTACTAAGGTTATCTTTACCTTGGAGATGATCCGGGTTCATGCAAAATTCCTTATAATTCTAAATACCTTTAATTACTAGTACAGTTGCAAAATACCTTATAATTCTAAGGTTATCTTGTCACTATCTGTATATAATAAAAAAGGAAATTTCATCTTCATCGCTTCACAAAAGAAAATGAGCTGTTAGGAACTATACGAAAGATACAAAAATTCAAAAGCAAACGACACATGGGATGACAAATGATGCATCCCATTGCTAGTTTCCCAATTTAATAACAATTCATTATAAAACTTGTTCACATGCTAATGAATATATTGCGGTGCTAGTTGGCCAATTTAGTACCAACTGATTATAAAACTTGTATTGTTGCCAAATGGAAAGAAGATTTTTTTAGCCAAAATGTTATAATGTAATTAACACGGATTCTAGATATTTTTTCAATTAGGAATCCTTGATCATCACTAATCATCAATACATGCCTGTGTTTGTTAATTTATTCATGTTATGGCAAGTGGCAACTGATAAGGATTCATTCTCATCATTACATGTAACGTGTTTGATGAAATGCGTCAATGAAACTATTCTAAAAATTGGAAGCCACTTGTTTTGGATCGCTTGACGAAACACGTTACTATCACTTTATTTATCATCTTCTCTTGAGTTGGTGTTTTGGCATGATTATCGTGTTTAAACCTATCATAGATTCTATTTTATTTTTGACATTAAGTTTTGTCTGTTTGAGTTGGTGTTTTCAGCTCGTTCAAGTCATTAATAATGAATTTTGTACGCTATGTCAATCACTACGAAGTTGGTTTAAATGCATCAGTATGTAAGTATAGATTCAATGTTTACGCATAGTACAAGTGACCACCACTTGGACCAAAAACGAAATTGGAACCGTATTATCCACAACCCCTATCATTGACAAACTTTTGTACATTCAATTAAATAAGACCACTAGGCACATCAACCCTTAATGACCTCTCTAACATAAATGAGAAGCATAAATTTTGACTCTAATTGAACAACATCCTGAAAATACTCTCTTTTCTCTCTCCTCAAACAGAATTTCTCGCATTTTTCACTCCATTAAAAAGCACTAAAAAGCTCGATAATTACTAGATTCGGTACATAATTTCTGATTTCAATCACAGATTCTCAATCAGCGTTTCATTCCGCATCTAGTGATACTAATAATTTTGATTTTCATCAATGGTTTTAGAATTTGATTTTGGCGCCAATTGTTGAATATTAGATTTCAGTTGTGCTTTCTATTAATGGTGATTCTAGGCTGTTAATCGGTTGTTTTTAGATCGATTTTGGTGCTTAATTGGTCAAATTGATGTTCTCATTGATTTTCCCCAATTTTGGTGCCCTAAATCATGAGACCTAAAAGAATGATTAAACCGACTCAAATTTTTGATAATTCTGTTACTAATTCAAGTAGAAATAAGAATAAACAGAAACTGTTGCAAAAAATAAAAAAAATAGTAGTAGTATGAAGAATAATGCAGATGCAGCTGGTGATTTGGATAATGTTGAGAGTAGCTCTGTGATAAAGGAAAGGGTGGATAGCAGTATTAGCCAGGTTGAGGAGATAAGTGAGTTGGTACAGGAGGATTTGATTGATAAGGATAAACAAGGTCATGAGGAGATGAATGGGGCTGATTACATGGATGGTGGAATCAATGATAGGCAACAGAATGATACCATGAGTAAGGGAAGGGGCCCTTTGAAGATATTATCCCAAGAAGATCCAGAAATGAAACCAGGATGAAAGATAGTGATTGTGTAGTTGATCTAATTCATAATGGAGATTGGAATTGGCCTAATCATTGGTTGGTTAAATACCCAATTCTAAACCAAATTCATGTCCCTAATATCTCACATCAGGATGACTATGTGGTGTGGATTGATGAAAGTTCTAGGGAAACTAAGTACTCTGTCAAAAAAGCATGGGAAAGTTTAAGAGAAAAATGGCCTAATGTCAATTGGTACCATGTGGTTTGGTTCAGTCAGTGTGTTCCTAAACATGCCTTCATGATGTGGCTTGCTATTCAAGGGAAACTCCTGACTCAAGACAGACTGATGAAGTGGAATAAAGATAAGAACTTGAAATGTCCTTTATGCAAAACATGTCCTGACAGTCATGATCATCTTTTCTTTGGCTGTGATTTCTCTAAAAAGGTCTGGGAAGGGATGAAAAAGAAAGGAATGTTTAGTTTTGGATGCAATGGCCTCAAGGACACTGTTGTCAAACTTGTTGCAAGAAAATTCAAGAGTAATATATGGCAAATAAATAACAAAATCATTAACTGTTTACAATATTTGGGTTGAAAGGAATAAGAGAATCTTTATTAATGAAGAAAGAAGTGTTGAGGTTCTAATAAAAGATTTACAAAGAGAGATTACAATCATTTTGATGACCCTTTCCTTAAAAGAGTCTGGTGCTGCTGTCATGGTAGCTAAGATCTAGGGCTTGACATTGGAAAAAGGGAAATTGGTTCCTATCATCTGACTGAAGCATTTTACTGAAGGAGTGTTTGGTATAGTGGCTTGAGTGTCCATGTTAGAATGTACATATGATTTGGAAGGGTCTTTTGGTTCAAAAAAGGTTATTTCTTCTTTGAATCTTTATAAGGAAAGTTTGCAGACCAACAATTGAGAGTTACTTGTATCTTGGAGTGTTTATGATGTGACTGTTCCTATTTAGGCTCATAGTCTTTGTTATGATTGGCCTAGGGAGGGATCTAACATTCTACTATGGGTGCAGTAGGAGGTCTCTATTGGAATCATGTACCATAAGGTAGGGCTCTCAATTGAGTAGGGTATTGGTCTTGGAGGCTAGGACAAATGTGGATGGAATTCTTTTTGTCTATCCAATTGCTCTAGCATATGAGGTTTGGCTGGATTCTCCTTAAGGGTGTGTGTTTCTCCTCTGGTGATGCCTGTCATTATCTTTCTTTGTGTGTTCTAGTGAGGATGTAGCTGCTAGTATACGTAAAGGAAGTGTTGTGCAGGAAATGTAATCAGAGGGGAAGAGCCCCTTTTGGATGAGAAATGGGGCTATAATCCGCATGATGATGCCCTCCTATTGATTAGCCTTTTGTATTGCGGATGTGGGTTGAATACTTAAGGCTGATTCATGGGAGTGGAAATATAGTCATGAGATTATGGTGGGTAAAAAGAGTGAATTTGAAGTCTCGAATTTGTTTTCTCATGTATCATAGATGTAACAATAGTGTTAGCACATATCAGATAGTTGTATGTTATTTCTAGTGTATGGGTTGGGCCTGTCCATACCCTGTTTTCTTGTGTAAAAGCATGTTATTAATATAATTCACTCTTTTTACCAAAAATAAAAAAATAAAAAATAAAAAATAAAAAAAAATGAGAAGCTGCACCTCATCTTTATGTTGTTTTGTTATTTATTATTTGCTTCGTCTAGAAAACAATGGCCATAAACAAATAAATTGTGATATGTGTAATTAATGCAAGTTTTGATTGATAAAAATTATTTTTACTCACTTTTAGTACAAAACTAAAAATGATCGATATATGCAAGTTTTGATTAGAGGGCAAATAGGAAAAATGGTCATAATCGGGGACGGAACCAAGGGGTTCCCAGGAACCCCATGATTTTTTTAGATGCACTGTTATTTTTTGTAAAAAACATTGATTTTTCCTAAAGTCATCTTAGATGCACCCCGTCTATTGAAATGTGTTTCTAGTATTACAATTAAAAAAAATTGTGCACCCGATAATATTTGGTTTTGGTTATAATTACTATCAATATATAAAAGTCGGACATTTTTTTGTGGGACAAACGGAGTATATTCAAACTTTGAATTATTCAATAAAAGGGACGTTTTCGTATATGCTATAGACAATTTGTGTGGACTTAATAATACGTCAAAAAGTCAATAGTTTTTATAAAATGAAGAACAAAATAAAAAAATTTACTATAACAAAATAAAAAAATGTCACTACAAAAAGTGTGAACATTTTTACATACAACTATATTTCTTTAAAAATTATACGCTTATAAATGTAACAAATTTGTACAAATTTTAAAATGCGAATAAACTATAGTTTTGTACACTTTTTGAAAGTGTGGACAATAATAAGTGTGTATAATCAACATTTTTGTTGTAGTGTCAAGCCTATAATGTTTCAGGACATAAAGAGTTTAAAGCCACAAGAGCTCCAGGTTGCGATTGATCATCTTGCGGTTGAGTTGAAAATGTATATGAGACTGATTCTATAGAGACTTTTGAGTGGAAAATTCCAAGAAAAACATTGATCAAATTAAGAAGTGTGGATTGTCGATTAAGATAATAGAAGAAATAAAGAAATGATGGCCTACGATCAATTAAAAACAAGGTGTATTATACTTATGAAAAGGGAACGAAAATGACACAGCTAGAATATTTCAAAAATTTTATAGCTTATACATAGATAGTTCTAGAGACGGGCTTGAGCCCAATACAAACACACATAATAATATTACGGGCTAACAATAACATGTCTATGGAAGAACTTGGTTTTTTTATAAACAAGCATGATTGCTCGCGCGTTGCTGCGGGGCGTCATTTTATTTTTATTTTGTGCGGGTTTATTTGTTCGGTCTCATGTTTAATAGTTTGTCTTTTTTATATGCGCTTATGTGTTGGGCCTCATGTCGCAGATATTTTTTGATCTGAATGAATCAGTAGTTTTATAAAAAAATTCCTATTTTTTACCGACCAATTTTTTTTATATTGGCTGGCTAGTTAAAAAATGTTTATTAGTTTGGTTTTTGTATATGGGCTTATGTGTTGGGCGTCATCTGCGAGGCTTTTTTTTTTCTTTTTTTTGTGCGGGTTTATTTTTTCGGTCTCATGTTTAATAGTTTGTTTTTTATATGGGCTTATGTGTTGGGTCTCATGTCGCGGATATTTTTTTATCTAAATGAATCAGTACTTTTGTAATTTTTTTCCTATTTTGTACCGACCGATAATTTTTTTTTATATTGGCTAGTTAAAAAATGTTTAATAGTTTGTTTTTCTATATGGCCTTATGTGTTGGGCCTCATGTCGCGGGTGTTTTTTGATCTGAATAAATCAGTACTTTTGTAATTTTTTTTCCTATTTTGTGCTGAGTAATTTTTTTTATGTTGCCTACTTTAAAGAAAAAAAAAGTTTAATAGTTGATTTTTTTTTATATGGGGTATGTGTTTGGCCTCATGTCGCGGGTATTTTTTGATCTGAATAAATCAGTACTTTTGTAATTTTATTTGTGGGGCGTTATTTTTATTTATTTATTAATTTTGTGCGAGTTTATTTTTTCGGTCTCATGTTTAGTAGTTTTTTTATATGAGCGTATGTGTTGGGCCTCATGTCGCAGGTATTTTTTGATCTGAATAAATCAGTGCTTTTGTAAAAAAAAATTCCTATTTTGTGCCGAGCAAATTTTTTTTAATGTTGCCTAATTTAAAGGAAAAAAAATGTTTAATAGTTTTTTTTATGGGCGTATATGTTGGGCCTCATGTCACGGGTATTTTTTTTATCTGAATAAACAAGTACTTTTGTAATTTTTTTTCTTTATTTTGTGCCAAGTAGTTTTTTTTTTCAATGTTGCATACATTAAAGAAAAAAAAAAGCCAAATGGGAGCCCATAAAAAAGGGTACTGTAGCAAAGGGGGAATACTACGTCGTTTTAATTCCCCTGTATATAATATATATATAATTCATGAATATTATTTCAGTCTATGGTTTGTTACCTTTCTTTATATTCATAAGATAAAAAAAGGAAATTTCATTGTCATCGTGAAAGACAATAGAGCTGTTAGGAACTTTACAAAAGATACAAGACGATTTATTTTTTTGAACAACAAGACGATTAGCATCTAATGACCACAGAATGAATATATTCCATTGATAATTGGCCAATTTTATAATATTTATCAACAACTAATTATTAAACTCGTTCACACTAATTATCTATAACATTCTAGAAAATGACAAAAAAAAGATTCGGGCTGACCCATATGAAGCCTGTTCCAGCCCTAACCCATGCACAACCTGCGCATTTTTTCACCTATTTTTTTCGTCGATATTCTAAACCTAGGAGTGAACATGCTTGTGGTCAGATTTTTTTCTATCTAAAGATTGAGTTGCTGGATATGTTACAGCAAAGAAAAAACATATGTTTCAGCTTTTGTGTGAAATTGCATTTGATCTTGTTAGAGTTATTAGGGACTCCATTAGCTTAGAATATTCAGGTGTACTTCAATACCTCTACACACAGGGTTCATAGCACTATAGTCCATATAACTATAACAACTAGTATTACTTGAATTGTTGAAAGGTGGATGCACGATTCTTATAACTAGTTATGTATCCTCAGTTACTCATTTCATCAATTATATATATGATGCCATATATGTTATTAAAGAGACAAGTGCTCCATGTTGCGATCTTGTGGTCGAGAGATTTGTATGTGACTGATTCTAAGGAGAGACTTTGAGAAAAAAATACAAGAAAAAGTTTTGACTGAATTAAGGAGTGTGGATTATCGGATGAAATAGCGAATTTCGGTGTGTTGTTTCACATTAAGCATCTGCAGATGTAGTCTATGAATTATGTTTTTTCTGAAAATTTTTATGAATGACATATGCACTAACGAGTTACGATACATCTTATATGAAGTGATGGATGTTTAATTGTTTTTAATTGATGGTCTAAGATCAATTATAAACAAAGTCTATTATACTTATAAGAACAGGGGTGAAAATGATGGAGTTTGAAAGTTTCAGCCTTCGTAGCTAAAATAACATGGGAAAACTTGATATTCTATTTCATTTTATGTGTTTGATAGCATGTCTGAATATAATAAAAAAAGAAATTTAATCTTCATCGCTTCATAAATGACAAATGAGTTGTTTGGAACTATACGAAATATACAAAACCCCAAAAGCAAATGAAACATGCGATAGCGAATCAATGAATATATTTCATTGCTAGTTGGCTAATTTGATAACAACTGATTATAAAACTTGTTCACATGTTAATGTGCTAGTTGGCCAATTTAGTAACAATTGATTATAAAACTTGTATTTGTCTAGGAAGAAGATTTTTAAGTCAATGTTATACTGTAATTAACATAGATTAACAAAAAAAAGGCACTTCATGATTTTGTGCAGTTGTGGTTTTCAATTTATGTTATGTTTCATTTGTTCAAAGCGAAATCCTTGATCATCACTAATCATCAATACATGACTTGTGTTTGACAATTAGTTCATATTTTAGCAACTGGTAAGGATTCATTATCATCAACAAACGTAATAGATATGCATGTAACGTGTTAGATGAAATGCGTCACTGAAACTGTTCTAAAAATTGGATGCCAAATGTTTTGGATCGCTTGACGAGACATGTTTTTTTTGAACGGGGTATTTTATTAGAACTCATAAATCTAGCAAGACGCTAGAAAGCAACAAAAAACATTACACGATCGGAAAGATAGCTAAAACCGGGTTTTTCATCCATAGATCCCAATCTAATTTTTTTACACCTATTACTCACCCAATAAAAAGATAAGCTTTGAACATCCTTGAAGATATCACAACCGTTGGACTCTTTTAAGCGGAAAACCTTAGCATTTATGCTTCTTCAAATATGCCAAACAGAGGTGAAAATGACTGCTTCAAAGCATTGGAGATGAATTGGCAAGAACATTCGTTTTTTTTTATGCTCAAATGGTTAACAAAATTGCTAACACATTTGTAATCGAGATCCCCCAAAAGAGAGAAACCTCACCATTTAAAAATAAAATTCCAAATGCTACGAGACCATGAGCACCGGCCCATCAAATGGTCTAAAGATTCAACATCTTATTCAGACATCGGGCACAAAATCGAATGCAGGTCAATACACCTCTTGTCTACATGTTGTTGCAAGACTATCTTTGTCGGCTCGCCATACTAGAATGTTCACCTTCTTTGGAACTAAAGAATTCCATCTTGTTTTCTCATGTGATAAAGAGAGAATTTTCTCATTTAATTTGACTCGGAGAGATTTAACTGAGAATTTTCCCGAGCTCTCAAGAGAGCAACACCAACCATCTTGCCCTGACTTTAACTCCACCCCCTCAAGTAAACAAGCCAAACTTTCCATTTCCTAGCTTGACGAGACATGTTTACTCTGTCGCTGCTCTTGTGTTTGACTTTTGGCATGATTATCGTGTTTAAAACTCGAATAGATTTTATGTTAATTTTGGAATTGAGGTTTGTCTGTTTTAGCTCGTTGAAGTGATTAATAATAAAATTTGGACGTTATGTATTTCACCTCAGCTAAAGGCATTTGAGCTCCCACAAAATAACCACAAAACGTCCTTTCCATTTTATCAAGGTCAGGTGGAACAAATTCCAGTTTGTTACTCAACAAATTACCATTACTACCAACAATATCAGTAAAGTTACTAGTATTGACTTTGCAATATGAATTAGGCCTCTATTTCTCACTACTCTTATTGTTCATTTTCTTAGACACGTCTGTTGGAAAATGTTAGTTGGATCCGCATTAAATACATTAGAAATACGTGAGCCTATTAGGGGCACACATGTTAGAATACGAAAAGTATGTTTTTACTTCACGATAAGTATTTAAATAATCGTTAATTACCGTTACTTGTCTAACTAACTTAACGTACATTTAAATATTAAAACCAATGGACTAAACCGGACAAAACCCGAACCACTAGGGGCCCATTGTTTGGCCGAATCCCCTAGGGTTCTAGAAAGGGGTGTTTGGTTCGGTTATAGAGTAGGAGGAGGAAAAGGAAACAAGTTTCCTTGTTGTACAAGAATTAGGGTTGGGCTTGTGCCTATATAAACACAACCCCTACACCTCATTCTTCATTCAATCAATCCCTCAATCACTTGATAATTTTCGGTGCTCCTCTCTCTCTCAAAAACCCTAACCAAAAACCCTAAAAACCCTTTTAGGATTTTCTGTTCTTCCCTCAACCGAATTCGACCCAAAACTTTTTTCGGTTTTCCTTGTTTTCCTTACTTGGCGATTCAAGATCCACACGTGGTGATCGTTTGGTGATTTCCTAGCTCGACGAAACAACAAACCCTAACTAGGGTTTCGGTTCATTGGAATTCAGTTCTAGGTTTATGGTTTAGGTTTTAAACCCTAACCGAATTCGATTCAAGGTTATTCAGTTTACTTGGTTTTCGGTACAAGCTCAAGTGGTGCGTTTGGTAATCGATATAACACGTGGTGTTTAGTACGTGAAGATCCAGACTAGCAATATGGGCATACTTGGTTGACGTGTTTGTGTGAGCAACCATAGAGGCGGTAATTTAACCGCTAACTTGTTTTCAAGTTCAAGATCAAGAGGTAAGTAATTTATTTACTTTTACGTGTTAATCTATGTGCTAAAACTAGATCCAATCTCTTGCGTACTCGTAGCTAAACTGGTTACTTAGTTTTTTAAAACCCAACAGTGGCATCACGAGTCAATTCGTTTTGGTATTTTGGGTTACACGTTTTTAAATTAAATTGTATGCCTTGTATCACGCCTAGAATTTAATTTTGCTTGATCTGCTGCGTTTGTATATTTTATTTATTGTTTTCTTGCAAATATGGAAAAGATTATGCAAATCCTTGCCATAATTAATAAAATATGATAGATCTAGATCTTAAAAACTATTAATTGTTAATATAGGTTAAAAAGGAATTAAAATTAAATTGTTAATTTAGTAGATTAGTTTCCTTTTTGATTATGATTGCTAATCACACTATATATCTAAAAGATCTTGATTTTTATTTATGGTAATAAAATCTTTTATTTTTGGAAACTAGATCTTTTACATATTTAGTTTGATTTTTGCTTATTTTTTCGGCCATAAGACCTACTCAATCACTTTTGTGATGAATGGGGCGATCTAGGCACATTGATGAAAACCTAGTGAGGGTCTTATGGTTCTCCAATTGGGGAAGACTCGCTTGAGAACTTGGATTTTACATGTTTACTTGTTTAGTTTAATGTCATCTTTAGTATTTGTCTACTTATATGCATATTTTTACTTGATTACTCGTTTACACGCCTAATATGTATGTAATATGGACTAGTACTTATAAAAAAATTTTTTGAGAAAATTAATAAGACATTAAACTATGAAACTCGATTTCAAGATTAATTAAAAACTAGACATTATGAATTATTGGGAAGTACGGCTCATCCAATAGAACAAACTATAAGAGAAGTTTAAGGCGGACTTTCCTAAAGGATCCAGGTTTTTAATAAGCTTCGCGCTGACCTGAATCTCCGTTTCTTTGCGCGTTCGATTAGAGTTACCGAGAACCAATGTATTACTACAATGTTGTCTATAAAAGTTTTTAAAATAAGTGCTACAAAGTTGTTTTGCATGCCTCTTTGTACACTATTTTAACACATTTATGTGAATACCCCACATGAAAGTTTTAAGTCTATGCCAGCCAACCAAGAACACGTGCATTTGGCTTGGCCTCTTTGGTCAGACCTTAGGGTCATTCCAACCCATTGAAAATTTGGTTCACTCGTCAGACCTCTAGCTATTTTTGCGCGTTCCTGCTTGGTGAACTTAAATCGTTTACATGGTCAGACCTCGGACTCGAGGCATAAGATGAGAACTAAACATGCTCATGACATTATTATATGATCACTAATGTTATGAATGGTCTCATAAATCTAAGAGTTGCATTAAATGCAATTAACGCTCGTCGCTTACCTCTTGCCCTACTTGTTTACTCATTGGTCAGACCTTTGGTAATAAGCGGGAGGTCAAGTTGGATCTTAGTCTTAATTAGTAAATTAATTGGGTAGTTAATTCCTTTAAGAATTTAATTATCAAAAATACTAATACATTTGAACTTTTTCTAAATGTAGATGACTACCACCGTAGTAAACAATTCTTTATTCAGGACTTTTTTTGAAAAACAAAAATTAACTGGAATCAACTTCTTGGAATGGTATCGCAATCTTTGGATTGTGCTCTCTGTTGAAGACAAGTTACCATTCTTGGAGCAGCCAATACCTGCTATGCCAGTTCCAGCTGCTGGACAAGTACTTCCTCTGGATGTCCTTAACACCCACACTGCATGGATCAAGGTTTTGAAGGAAATTGCTGCTCTTATGCTTATGACCATGGATCCAGATATCCAAAAGAATCTGGAACACCTTGGTGCATATGATATGCTAAAGGAACTGAAAACGTTGTATGCACAACAGGCAAATCAGGAACTTCTTCAGACCGTGAGAGAATTTCACGCGTGCAAACAAGAAGAAAGACAGTAGGCTCTTACGTTCTCAAAATGAAGAGTTGTATAGACAACTTGGAACGTCTCGGTCATGCCATGACTCAAAACCATTCTGTAAGCCTTATCTTGGTCTCTCTAAGAAAGGATTATGATGGTTTTGTGCAAAATTAAAACATGCATAGCATGGGGAAGACCGTGACTGAGCTGCACGCTATGATGAAGCTACATGAGCAAACTCTTCCTTCAAAAGAAGATGCATATGAAGAGCAGGAAGGATCCAGAAAAACCAAAAGAAGAAATCGCATAAGGCTGCTAAGGGGAATCAAGTGAAAGACAAAGCAAAGATGGGTTATGCACCTGTGCCAGAGCCACCTTTTGCTCCCAAACCCAAAATCCTCCAACACCCAAGAAGGATAATCTAGCGAAGGACGCGATCTGCCACCAATGTGGTGAAGTAGGTCATTGGAGAAGAAATTGTCTTATTTATCTCGCTGAGTTGATGAAAAAGAAGAAGCTATCTCAAGGACACTTCAGGTATTTTCACCATAGAACTCCACTCTTTTCCTAGTACATCTTGGGTTTACGATACGGGTTGTGGTACTCATATCTCTATTACTACTCAGGGTCTCAGGGGAAGTAGGAAACTGAAGCCTGGAGCTTTAAGTCTGTACGTGGGCGATAGTCATCGTGCATCAGTTGAAGCTATTGGAGAATTTCACTTGTGTCTCCCTAGTAGACTAGTTTTAATTTTACACAATTGTCATTATGCTCCCTCTATCACTAGAGGCATCATTTTAGTTTCACGTTTGTACAAGGATGGTTTTGTTAACCACATTAAGAATGATAATTCAATTTCTATTTCTAGGAATAATTTGATTTATTTTAATGCTATCCCACGGGATGATATTTATGAAATTGTTTTGTCTTTTTCTAATACAAATGATGGTTCTATGTATGATGTTAGCAATAAAAGAGCCAAACTTAACTTGGACTCTGCTCTCTTGTGGCACTATCATCTTGGACACATTAGCTAGAAACGCATTGAGAAGTTGCAACATGATGGACTTCTCGATTCAACTGACATCAAGTCTTTTGAAAAGTGTGTTTCCTGTATGTCTAGAAAGATGGCAAGAAAACCTTATTCACATCATGTGAAAAGGGCTAAAGATCTACTTGGACTAATCCACACTGATGTATGTGGTCCATTTAAGATTATGTCAAAACAAGGAGCTAGCTACTTCGTCACTTTTACTGACGACTTTAGTCGTTATAGTTATGTTTACTTGCTTAAACATAAACATGAAGTGTTTGAAACTTTCAAAGTGTTTCAAAAGGAAGTGGAAAACCAACTCGGGAAGACCATTAAATCACTACGTTCTGATCGTAGAGGTGAATATATAAGTCAAGAGTTTTTAGATCATCTAAAGGAGCATGGGATTATTGCCTATCGAACTCCTCCTTACACACCACAATATAATGGTGTGTCGAAGAGGAGAAATAGAACACTGCTAGACATGGTTCGCTTCATGATGAGTCAAACTACTCTTCCAAAGTCCTTTTGGGATTATGCCCTTGAGTCTGCTGCACGCATTCTCAACATGGTTCGAACTAAGAAAGATGATAAGACACCATACGAAGTATGGCATGGACAAGTCCCTAAGTTTTCTTACTTAAAAGTCTTGGGTTGTGAGGCACTTGTTAAGCGTGATACACTTACCAAACCTGACAAACTGGAACCCATATCTATTAAGTGTATCTTTGTAGGATACCTAAAGGAAACAATGGGATATTATTTCTACTACCCATCTGAGAACAAAGTCTTGTTGCTCGGAATGCTAAATTCCTTGAGAATAGTCTTATAGCTCAAGAAGCAAGTTGGAGTCCAGAAGATCTTGAAATCATTCAAGAATAAGATATGCATCCTTCTTTAGACACTAGCTTAAATCATGAAGAGGATGATCAAGAAATTGATGAACCTTAAAGTGATATCAATCCCATTCGTAGGTCCACAAGGACACGCCGTCCCACAGATCGGTTGTGTTTATACGTCGATGCTGAGAAACATGAGTAAGAGGATCTTAGTGAACCCGCTAACTATAAAGCCGCATCGTGATGAGCCATGTGTATATGTAAAAGCTAGTGGGAGTTATGTCACTTTCCTAATCTTGTATTTCGATGACATATTGATCATGGGAAACAATATTCCAATGTTACAAGATGTAAAATCCTATCTTGAAAGATGTTTTGCTATGAAAGATCTAGGAGAAGCTGCATATATTCTTGTAATCAAGATCAATAGAGATAGATCAAAGCGGTTAATTGGTTTATGTTAAAGTGCTTACATTGAGAAAATCTTAAAAAGATATTTCATGGAAAATTCCAAACGTGGAACTATCCCAATGCAAGAAAAGCTGAAATTAAGTAAATCACAAGGTGCGTCAATGCCTGCTGAAATACAGCGCATGCAAAATATCCCATATATAACAACACGTAATTTTCATCAATATAATTATCCATCTATTAAATTAAATGTACTGTACTATCCATCTATTATATATATACCACCTTTTACAGGGAAATTTTTCGCTTTATCTCATTATGCAACGTAACTTGCATCTCTAAAGTAAACGAGCTCACGTAACCTCTATCAATGCTATCTATATCTATGTTTTCATCATGTAAACCTCTTAATATGTCAAGTCAATATCTTAATATCATTTTTACCAAGTACATTATCCATTTAACGTACTTTTTAAAGCATTATCTCAAAACAAGCATTAAACGTTAACGTTTACATCAAAACCCTAAGTGTATGTAATGTATACATATAAAATAAATGTACAAACCTTTAAAGCACGTGTACAAGTATTAATACACAATATTTGAATCATACTTTCCCTCTAAATCAATGTACAAGTCCTTAAAAGCTCAAGGTACAAGTTATTAAGCACACATTCAAATAAGCTCATTTTACCATTGTTTTCATTCTCGATTTTGTACCACCTCTTTAGTACAAGATACATTACTCAATACATGACTCATAAACCTTAATCTATCCCTAATCTTAACCCTAATTCAAGTTTTAAAACCCTAAACCGTCAAACTAAACCCTAAAACTTAATCCTAAGCCCTAATCTCTAATCCTAAACACTAAACATTAATCATAACACTAATTTTAAACCTTAATCTATCCTAAACCATAACCCTAACTAGAAATTAAAACCCTAAACCTTAACCCAAAATAAAATGAACCCAACACCTTTTTCTTTCATTTTTACCCATTTTTACTCCCAAGCAAGCAACCAAACACCTCAATCACCTCAAGAACCTCTATGACATCACCAAGCAAGCAACCAAGTAGCTTACAAGCACCTTGATCACCTCCGTGTCCTCCTTTTCTAGTTGTTGTCTCCATAGCACCATTCCAACACTTCATGGCTAGTTCTAGCTTTCCATACTCATCATCCTAGCCTACATGAATTACCTTAACTAGCCTTGACACTTATCAATCCTTTAGATAACAAGAAAACTTAAGAATTGAGGATTTTGAGCCTATATATAGCTGAACCAAGCATACCATTCAAATCATCCCCCATAACTCCTCTCTTACCCATAAATGGAATTCTAACTTTTCCACAGCAGCAATAGATGATCAAGATAAGTCCCTAAGATCAGAATAGAATCCAAGAAGCAAGAAAAACGAAGCCTTGAAGTCGTTACTAGGCGTACAAACCCGAAAACCCCATTTCGACCCATTCTAGCTCAAGTAAGCCTAAGATCTTGTTCAATAAACTTATAATCTGTATATGAATGTTCATAATACTCTTAAGATCATGCATGAACTCTTGTTTGAAGCCTTGAATCCTCAAACCCATGTGTTTGTGATTAAAACCCTAAAAATGACCCGTTTTGATTTTCTAGCTAACGAATCCTTTTTCTAAACTTTCGTTACGTTAAAACATCTTATTTTAGCTTATACTAATAAGCTATAACCTGCAAATATCATTTGGAATCATAAAATAACCTTGCATGGCTTTTTGGACTTGTTTTGCAAAAGTTTCCATGCATAGGGGTATATATCGTAACTTTCTAAAATTTATAACTAAAGGGGCTGAAAATGTCATTTTCCTAAAGTTATAACTATAAGGAGTTGTTTTGCCAAATTCTAAAGTTAAAGGTTTAATATATATATCTATAAAACTTAATTATGTTGAAACCCGACACATTTGTCGTTATTAATCAACGATCGACGTATTCTCAATCAATTACGTTATATATTTAATGTAACTTATCATCGACTAGCTTTTGAAGAAACTTATAATCTTATCGTATCACGATACTAGGGAATTTCATGTGAGGGGTTCCATTTGGGTATTCGTCTTGACGAGTTTGCTGGGTTTACGATTTAAAGTGCCCTGGCTCCTCAAACGATACTGCGTGGCCTCTGAATTATGATAGCCCGAACAGTGATGCAATAATTCCATAAATTAATCAATCAAAGATATACGTTAAACTTTATGAAGTTTTGAAACATAATCAATCAAACTAAGACTTGACATATTACCCCAGGTTACGTGACGAAGCCGTTACTTTCATTTCATATACTTTTGCCATCAATCAGATTTCCATATACTGTTAAGGTGAGTTCATAGCCTCACTTTTAAATCTCTTTAATATTTCATAAACCCGTGAGGGGGATACATGCTTAAATCATGAATGCAAGTATTTTTCTGTATGCTATCCTGATTCATTATTGCCTAAGTACCTACTTTTGCCATTAAGACCCCATTATCATGAACCGTTAATTACTCGTCAGGGTAAGCGCGAATAATGTGAATAGATCTATTTGGGACTGGACTTCCCCGTTGGTGTACCTATACTTTCGGTAACCAATAGCACATCATTTGAATAACTTTGCGGGTGTTTGGCAAAGACACCCGTTGGGGTAATTACTTGTGGTTATTGATTAACCTAAGGCTTCGGTGTCATGAGCTTAAAGCAATAATATTATTTTACAAACTTTGGGTGTATAACAACGTAACCCACTATTAAACTTGTATGCAAACTGTGTATTACAAACCTATGAATTTCACTCAACCATTGTGTTGACTTTTTAACATGTTTATCTCAGGTAACTAAGCATCATATGGCACGGAGTGGCACGGACTTGAAGATGGCTAAACCGTTATCATTCAAACTTTTTGAGTTCTTGTAGATTTTTAGACCTCTGTTTGTAAAAACTCTAATAAATAAATGAATGATAACAACTTTTTCCAAAAGGTCTCTTTATGACCCGTTTTCTATGATTATGACTGTTGTACTATAAAATAATACCCCAGATTAGCTTCCGCTGCTATATGTATCAAAATAGGGGTGTTATACCATACGACTCGGTTGTTGGATCAATTAAGTATGCTGTGAGATGTACTCATCCTGATGTTGCGTTCGCTCAGTTAATGACAAGTCGATTTCAACAGAATCCAGGTGAACTTCACTGGACTACTGTGAAGAACATTCTGAAGTATCTTCGCAATACTAAAGATATCTTCGCAATACTAAAGCTCATGGTTTCTTGCTACACTGATGTTGGATATCTGATGGATGCTGACGACCTCAAGTCTCAGACTGGATATGTGTTCGTTTTAAATGGATGTGATGTTGACCGGAAAAGCACAAAGCAAAGTATATTTGCAACCTCGTCTACAGATGCTAAATATATCGCTGTTTTTTACGCATCAAAAGAGGTTGTATGGATTCGCAAATTCATTTATGGGCTTGGTGTTGTTCCCACAATTGAAGAATCCATAAATACATATTGTGATAATACAGGAGCCATAGCAATAGCGAAAGATCATGGAGTCACTAAAGGTGCAAGAAATTTTCGCACAAAAGTTCACTATCTTCAAGAAACCATAGAAATGGGTGATGTGAGGATGGAAAAAGTTGAAATAGATGACAACTTAGCTGACCCTTTTACGAAGGCTTTAGCATTTCTTAAGCATTCTGAATTGACTAAGAAAATAAGAATGATACCAACTAGTAGTCTCATGTAAATATGTGTTTGTTAGTATTTGGATAATTTAGAATTGTAAGACAGTTTTATTTTTTGATGAATAAAGATACTTGATGTTTGTTTTTCATTCATATAATAAGTGTTATTCTATATTTGCATGTTTAATTCATGAATGATTCATCATTCTAAATATATTTATTGTCGGTTAACGATATAGGAATATTGTTACATAAGGTAAATGTGAGTGTTGGTTATATCCTTTGAATATAAAGATTATTCCCACCAAACTCATGTGTATTCACAAGGGATGCATATTGGATACCTCAACCTTCAAATATTTACTTTTGGATCCTCGTCATGAGTAATATATCAAAAATGGTTTCAATACGCCATCTTTAAACTTGAGATACAAACAAATTCTGTATGCGTGGATATCACTTTTTGAGTATAAGTCAAACGCTATCCTGAATAAGGTAGTTATAAAGGCTATTTTTGGAAGTGATGTGAAGCAGCATCCACAATACTTGTAGTCAACAAAGAATTTGTTCCTCTACTTGATAAGTAAAGAAAGATACCATGGGCCCTCTCCAGAATTAATCGGATAATTGCATGGACGTGGCCAAAGGGTAATTCAAGATGTTTCTTGATTACATTTGGTAAATCTAAATTATTTCTATAACGAGAAACATAATGTTAAACTATATAGAATGAGTTAGGATCCATATCCATGGTTTAACGGTATCTGTAACAAAGGGATGATAATAGCAAGAAATACACAACCATTAAAAGCTGAGATTGTTCTTGAAACTTTATCTCAAGTATTTCAAATTTAAAGGCAAGTGTGAGTGTTTGCTAGACGTTTCCATTGTCAGTATTAATGTAATCCGCTACTCTAACTTCCAAATGGGAGCTGTTGGAAAATGGTAGTTGGATCCGCGTTATATACATTAGAAATACATGAGCCTATTGGGGGCACACACGTTAGAATACGAAAAGTATGTTTTTACTTCACGAAAAGTATTTAAATAATTGTTAATTACCGTTACTTGTCTAACTAACTTAACGTACATTTAAATATTAAAATCAAGAGACTAAACCGAACAAAACCCGAACCACTAGGGGCCCATTGTTTGGCCGAATCCCCTAGGGTTCTAGAAAGGGGTGTTTGGTTCGGTTATAGAGTAGGAGGAGGAAAAGGAAACAAGTTTCCTTGTTGTACAAGAATTAGGGTTGGGCTTGTGCCTATATAAACACAACCCTTACACCTCATTCTTCATTCAATCAATCCCTCAATCACTTGATAATTTTCGGTGCTCTTCTCTCTCTCAAAAACCCTAACCAAAAACCCTAAAAACCCTTTTAGGATTTTCGGTTCTTCCCTCAACCGAATTCCACCCAAAACCCTTTAAGGTTTTTTCGGTTTTCCTTGTTTTCCTTACTTGGCGATTCAAGATCCACACGTGGTGATCATTTGGTGATTTCCTAGCTCGACAAAACAACAAACCCTAACTAGGGTTTCGGTTCATTGGAATTCGGTTCTAGGTTTATGGTTTAGGTTTTAAACCCTAACCGAATTCGGTTCAAGGTTATTCAGTTTACTTGGTTTTCAGTACAAGCTCAAGTGGTGCGTTTGGTAATCCATATAACACGTGGTGTTTGGTACGTGAAGATCCAGACTAGAAATCTGGGCATACTTGGTTGACGTGTTTGTGTGAGCAACCGTAGAGGCGGTAATTTAACCGCTAACTCGTTTTTAAGTTCAAGATCAAGAGGTAAGTAATTTATTTTCTTTTACGTGTTAAACTATGTGCTAAAACTAGATTCAATCCGCTGCGTACTTATAGCTAAACTGATTACCTAGTTTGTTAAAACCCAACAACATCATTATCAGTAAACATATCATTCACATTATTCAAGCAGTCTTTCACACTATCAGCATTAGAATCTAAATTCTCAAAACTTACAGTATCATTAACATCAGCAAACTTGCCAGGTGATGAATTCATTTCCTCCCCTAATTTTACTCTGTTCCAAACTATCTTCCTCTCTACCTGAATGAAAACTCTACTCATGTTTCTTTTCATCATTACCATCAACATTTTTACTCCTAAATGTCTCACTTCCCTTAACATTACCCTGATTATTAGGAATCTTACAACATTGATATTGCAAATCGAATCCCCAAATTTTGAAGGAAGCTTCACTTGTCTTATAGAAGTAGGGCGTTTAGACGACATATTACTACTGGATGACTATATCTACTATAACAAAATAAAAGAATCCAAATGAATTGAAAACCAGAATCGTTTAGGGTTTGAGATGATCAGTTAATGAATTAAACCGTTAGAAGTTTGTGAATTGATGAATTCATTGAATTGTATGGTTTAGAAATGAAAATGGCGTAGAATGATTATAGTATCAGTGGCGTAAATCATTTATTTTATAACCAATTTTCCCGCCAACTCGCCATGGTGAGAGAGAGAATTTGGCGGTAATTTGACAACGGTTTGCTACAGTATTGGACTTTTTTTTTAGAACGGCAATTTTTTTAACAACTATCTCACAATAAATTTCACACATGCCTCCAGCGAGGCTTGAACCCACAACCTCTAGGTTGGTGGGTTTGGTTACAGTATTGGTCTTTATTTTGGGTAGAATATGTCTGTTATATAATTAAGTTTGGAATATGTCTGTTATATGATTAGTTGGTTTTATTTCAGCGGTGCCTCAGATTTTACAAGGTTGGGTAATGGATTAAAACAGGCTTGAGTTAAAACATGTCATTTTTGTTAGTAGATGAAACCGGCCATGTCGGCTTGGGTTGATTGCCCAAACCATATAATTACACCGAAAATTCAAATCTTTGAATAAAAATGATTTATGATGCAAACATTAAAATTCTATAAGCAACTTTCAAACCAATTGATGTTCCCCGATAAGCTATATGTTTTTATCTACTCGTTATTTTCGTAAACCATCGACCCATTCATTAGTGTATGGGTCAAAGATCGTGACCTAGCATGTGCTAAAGGGTGAGGTTAGTTCTATGATACTTTGTACATTTAAATAATGTCAAAAAGCTGCACTTGTAGATGTTGCAAAATGGACGGGTTCGGGTAAGAAAATATGGATTGGCATTTCACTTGTAGAAGGTTCAAAATGTGAACTTCTCGCCTCAAGTTGGTTCTTCTCTTGATCACCATACCCTATGCAGACATTGCTATGATGTTATTTCTGGTCAACCAAGTCGTGCTCTTGCAGCTGTGACTTGTGCTCTAGGTAGTCTCTTGACAAAAAATATATATATATTTTATACATGGCAATTTTGACCCATCGACTTATGGATGGTAGGTTAGGTTGGCCAAATCTGGTTAATTAAAAAAATTTGCTTAGAACAAATCGGGTCAGAAACTGGCCGAAAGTTTCCCTGTAGCTTTAACGCATCAAACTTCATAAATCATTTACAAATAGCTTGGGATTATTGATGTACAACTACAATTTTCTTAATCAAAGTCACATTAATTATCTATAAAATTCTAGAAATTTTGACCAGAAAGTGTTTCGGGTTGACCCGTATGAAGCCTGTTCCAGCCCTAACTCATTACACAACCTGCACATTTTTTCACCTCTATTGTGTACCATGTTTTTACTTCGATATTTTAAACCTAGGAGTGAACATTCTTCTGGTCAGATTTTTTCTATCTTAAGATGGAGTTGCTCGGTATGTTACAGCAAAGAAAAAAAGATATGTTTCAGCTCTTTTTTGTATGGAATTGTATTTGATCTTGTTAGAGTTATAAGGGGCTCCATTAGCTTAGATTATTCAAGTGTACTTGAATACTTCTACACACCGGGTTCATAGCACTATCGTTCATAAAACTAGTTTGTCTTTACCATGGAGCGGTAGTGAAGATCTGATTTATACAAATTACCTTACTACAGCTAGTATAACAACTAGTATAACTTGAATTGTCGAAAGGTGGATGCACGTTTCTTATAACTAATTATGTATCCTCAATTACTCATTTCACCAGTTATACATATGATGCCATATGTTATTAAAGAGCAGTGCCGTAGCTAAGCGAACATAGACCTTGTAAGAAAGCTTATACGATAACTAAATACGATGGTCAAAAATATATCCTACAAACTATGGAAAGCAAAATCATAGTGTTTTGATGAACTATCTTAAGTTTTAACAAATATATACAACATAAGATTTTACAACGGTAACAATTTTGGTGTGAAAGTGAATTTTGAGGTCCCAAATGTATAACGTGGTATATATTTTGAGGCCCTTAAAAATTTAAACCCTGTGCGGTAGCACACCTCGCACACCCTCGAATACGGCTCTGTTAAAGAGACAAGTGCTCCATGTTGCGATAGATCTTTTCGTCGAGAGAAATATATGTGACTGATTCTAAGGAGAGACTTTGAGAGGAAAAAATACAAGAAAAAGATCAACTGATCAAGGAGTTTGGATTATTCGATAAAATAGAGATTTTGGTATGTTGTTTCAGATTGAGCATGAACAAATGTAGTCTATGAATTATGTTTTTTTTGAAATGTTTCATGGATGACATATGCACTGACGAGTTTTGATACATCTTATATATAGTGATGGATCCTTAAAGTGTTTAATTGATGGTCTACGATCAATTATAAACAAAGTCTATTATACTTATAAGATAAGGTGTGAAAATGATGGGAGTTTGAAATTTCCAGAATTCATAGCTAAAATAACATGGGAATAACTTAATATTCTTGCAGTTTAGGTACATCCGGCTAAATTCTATTTAATTTTTTTGGGTTTGATAGGTTGTCACTATCTGTATATAATAAAGAAAGAAATTTCATCTTCATCCGTTCATAACTTCATAAATGACAAAAAAGCTGTTACGAACCATAAGAAAGATAAATGACACATGGGATGGCCAATTTAAGAACAATTGATTATTAAACTTGTTCACATGCTCTTGTATTTTTGTAAATGGAAAGAAGACTTTTTAGCTAATGTTCTACTGGAATTATCACCTCTTGCTTTTATGCTCTTGTGGAGTTGTGATTTTAGCCAAAAAGAAATCCTTCATCATTATTAATTGTTGGCGTATAGTCCGGAATGGGCCGAACCCGATAAAAGGGTGGCCCACATCTTACGTAACCCTAATCCATACACTATATATACAGGGGTAGGATCATCCTACCTCCACACATCCCACAAGTTATTCTCTATCACCTCTTTATATAACATGCTTATACTATTGTGACTTGACCGTCGGAGGGTGGATCCCGGGGCTCCGGCCTCGGGTCCCCTTCTAACGGGTTCTTCTTTGTTGGCAGCACTATTCAAGGCCTCCCGGGAAGACGACGAACGGCACCAGAAGAGTCGTCAGGACCGGCCCACCCGCATCAACAAGTTGGCGCCATCCGTGAGACCACGAATAAACTATGTTCCGTGTTCTCATATCATCGAAAGGCAAAAATCAATTCCGTTCCGAAAGTCGGTAAATCTGAAACCTTCGTATTTTTTGTCTTTTACCCGATGTACATTTTTCATGCGTAAAAAGTTGATTCACTAAATCATTCATTAAATTTATTATACTTAATTCTCCTTGTGATTTCTAAACCTGAATCAAAGGACGTGTGTTCTTAAGAGCACAATATACTAATACATGATGTGCACAATAATTTATGGTCTTTAAGTTGTCCCTTTCAACTCTATGAGTTAAAACAGTGGAAGAGAACCAACGGGCATTTGGTCCAATGGTATGGAGGTTTTACCCTCCTAGGCAAGGTCTCATGTTCGAGTCTTGTCTAGGGCGATAGGGGTTTCCTCCCGCGTGTGTAAAGGGAAGGGTGCCACCTGGTTGTGTGGGCTCGCTACGCCTTCTGGGCTAAGGGCCATGTAGCCACAAATTGCCGTTCCAAAAAAAAACAATGGAAGAGAAAAAAAAATGCTTTTAGATCTACGAATTTATAGTCTTTGAGTCCCATTTTTAATGTCCGGTAGTGCCGACCATCACTGGTCGATTACCTTACATGCAACGACCTCCGGATGCCGTAGTCTATTGTGGCGGTCGCACCTGCTAAACCGTTGAGTTTTCAAGCGGCGACATGCCGAACATCAAGTTTTGAACTCGATAAGATGTTACCAATATTTTACATATCTTTTTAAATTGGTAACAAGATATTACCAATATTTTTTAAACTTGCTAAGATATTATCTGTATTTTGTTTTAAATTGATAACAAGATATTACCAATATTTTTTAAACTTGATAAGATGTTATCTGTATTTTTTTTATTTGGTAACAAGATATTGCTAATATTTTTTAATTTGATAAAAAGATTTTATCCATATCTTTTTCCCTTATTTGCAATTATCCCTTAAGTCGAATGCCATATTCGCATTATCCGGCCACGGAAGTACGTCTTCCGTCGGCCGTAAGTCGAATGCCATATTCGCATTACCCGGCCACGGAAGTACGTCTTTCGTCGGCCTTTATTATACGGGGTCCGCCTTCATCATATGGCGGCGCATGGTTGGAAAGTGCGCACGTCTTCACGACGGTAATAGTAGTCCTTTTAGTCTAGTAACCACGGCTACGGCCACGATTACTAGACTGGGGGGACATGATGACGTATAGTGCGGACCGACCCGGCTCACTCATACTATCATGGGCCCGACCCGGCCCACTTATACTATTATGGGCTTACTTGGTGAGGACGTATAGCATAAGTCTAGCATAACATGATCAAGAATCATATCATACTAGACTGGGGGACATGTTGGCGTATAGTCCGGAATGGGCCGGACCCAATGGGCCGAACCCGATAAAAGGGTGGCCCACATCCTACGTAACCCTAATTCATACACTATATATACAGGGGTAAGATCATCCTACCTCCACACATCCCCACATGTTATTCTCTATCACCTCTTTATATAACATGCTTATACTATTCTAACTTGACCGTCGGAGGGTGGATCCCGGGGCTCCGGCCTCGAGTCCCCTTCTAACCGGTTCTTCTTTGTTGGCAGCACTATTCAAGGCCCGGGAAGACGACGAACGGCACCAGAAAAGTCGGACCGGCCCACCCGAATTATGCATCAACACTAATCATGAATACCTGGCTTGTGTTTGTTTATTAACTCATGTTTTGGCAACAGATAAGGATTCATTATATCACTGCATGTAATAAATAAATATGCATGTAATGATTTGGATCGCTCGACGAAATTAATTTTGGAACTGAGGAGGTGTTTTGGCATCATTGTCGTGTTTAAACCTCAAATTGATTTTATGTTACTTTTGGAATTGAGGTTTGTCTATTTTAGCTCGTGCAAGTGATGAATAATGAAATTTGTATCGATTAATATAATAGAAAAAATAGAGAACCTTGATGCTTTGTTTTAGATGAAATGATGGTCGACGATCAATTAATTATAAACAAAGTCTATTATACTTCTTAGAAAAAGGGAACGAAAATGAAAGAGTTAGAATATTTAGAGAATTTATAATAAAAAACTGGTTTTCATATCAGATATTATTTTAGTCTATGGGTTTGTTAGCTGTCTTTATCTTTATAAAATAAAGAAAGAAATTTCATCTCATCACTTCATAAATTTTACTGTAATAGAACTGCTAGAAACTTTACGAAAGATAAAAAAACAAATTAGCATCTAATGAAAGAAACATAATGAATAAATTCCATTGATAATTGGCCAATATTATAATATTTATTATATATATAATAAGGTAAATTACACTGTTGGTCCCCAAGGTTAGGCCCGATTGCGGATTCAGTCCTTAGATAACGTCGATGTCGTTAGTCCTTTTTTGTCACTGTTCTTACCCGTTTGGTCCCTCGAGCCCCGTTATACTTAACGGGTGTTAGTTTGACTTGTCAACGATGGGCAGTTTAGTAATTTTAAATTTTCGTCATTATTTCACCGTTGGTCCCTCACTAAATTTTTGTTTTCGTTTTTTTGTATTTTCCAACAAGTGTTTTATTGTTGCATTTTTTTGTCCTTTAGCGCTTGCACCATTGGTCCCTGACTCGATTTTGTGTATTATAAATGATGGTTTGTAAAGTATAAGACAAAAATTATAAAATGGTTCGTTATGCGTGTGGTTTGGAAGGTGTAATTAGGACATCATAGACTAATCTGAATCCAGGTCGTCGTTTCTATGGTTGTCATACACTTGTAAGTATGATCCGATCGAAAAATATGTAACAAATCATTTTGTTTGTTTATTTACACATCCTTTTTCGACTCTTTTCAGAGTCTAACCTGTGTCAACTTCCTCAGGTGGTATGATCCACCAATGTGTATTATAAATGATGGTTTGCAAAGTATAAGACAAAAATTATAAAATGGTTCGTTGTGCGTGTGGTTTGGAACCTGTGATTAGGACATCATAGACTAATTAGAATCCAGGTCGTCGTTTCTATGGTTGTCCTACACTTGTAAGTATGATCCGATCGAAAAATATGTAACAAATCATTTTGTTTGTTTATTTACAAATCCTTTTTCGACTCTTTTCAGAGTCTAACCTGTGTCAACTTTCTCAGATGGTATGATCCACCAATGTGTCAAAGGTCTGTTCAGATTATCCCAGGGTTGTTGAGGTCACGTAATGAGCTTGAAGAAATCCTTGCTATGGTTGAAGAAAAGCGACGCAAATTGCTGAAATTTCTCATCATCAGCTGAGTTGTTTTTAGGTTTTATGTTTACTGTACAATGTGAATGTTGAGGGAAGTTGTTTTTTTTGCTAGATGTTCTTAGTAGGTAATGGGTTATGTGGCTGAATGTTGTTTTGAGTTGGTTAATGGAATGAATATTTTCGGTTGTTGTCATATTATTGTAGATGAATGTGTTAATTTGTTTGACTTATAAAGTCTACCGATATGATTTAATGAAAGTCAATTGAGTAACTGGTATGATTTAGCAAAAGTCAAATAATTTGTATAACCATTAAAGTCAATTGTTTCACTTTCGTTCAAGAAGATTTAGTGAAAGTCAATTGTTTCACTTCCATTAAAAAAGATGAAGATATTCTTGAAATTGTTTTCTAATAGTTTGAAGTGGTTTTGTTAGTGTTTTTTTACTTACACCGTTGGTCCCTCAATACGTTCTATTGGCTTTTTATTTTCTACCAAATTCAGAAGGAATGTTCTACATGTTACTTGCACGCTTAGTCCTTGTAATAAGTGCATGATGTGATGTCACAGTTTAGCCGCATTTAACATTTGCCATTCCATTAATTTGCTTTATTTACTTGTATATAAATCCACTTCACATATCTCCCTTCAAATCTAAAACACACACACATACATACCTTAACTTCCTAAACCCTTTCACTTTCCTAAAACCCCCTTTTTTATTACTGCTGCTCGTGGATTTGTTCATTTAGAGGAACTCATGCAGACGCAAAGGGAAGCTCAGCAAGCAAATGAACTTTCCAACCTAACGAGGCAGAGGCAGTTGCTTGCAAGTGTAAATATTAGGCATACGATAATAGAAGAGCTTGAACGTTTACCGGGAAATTTTGTGGCCTATAAGACGACGGAGCACCTAAAGCGTATTCAGAAGCCTGTTTTCGTTGAGGTGATTGACCTGAAGAAGGAATTGCGCCTTCAGGTCCATCCATAAGGAGGTTGATTTTTGTAGAACTATGTAAACGGGAGATGGTCGTCCTTGTGGAGTTGTTCTTTTTGGCTTTTGGTTTATATATCATTAAATGTTTATTTCTTTAAGTTTATTCATGAATGTATGATTGATTGCAAAGACACTGTAATTCTTCAATAAGATGTCTGACCACTAATCTCTTTGACCAATATGGTGTTTGACCACTACTCTGTTTAACCAACGTTGTTACCGTTTGACACCAAGAAAAACAACTAATCATGGATAATTCATACAATTGATTAGACAAAATAAATCCAAACTAATTAATTCATAACAAACATAAACGAAGCCACAACCCCAAACACTATTGTAGTTGACTTCCAAAAGAAAGCATTTTTTTAACTTTTCTTAAATTCTTCCATGAGTTCCTGCATTCGACCTTCCATATCAGCAAACTCAACTTGAAGGACTGCAAGGTCTTCTCGGCTTGTTAATTCATTTTCTAGTTCTTCCCTTTGCGAGGGATTAAGAAGCAGATGCATCTCATGTAATTAAGTTTTGTACCATTTATTCTCTAACTCCGGATCATTCCAATACCATCTTTTACAGTGCTTGATTCCTTTTTTCTAAAAATAAGAGAATTTATGATCAGGTAATAAAATAAGATCTATAAAATGCAACGGCTTACATATTTGTTAGGGCAAACACCAAATCGTCTAGCAGGGTTGTCACGTGTCCAAGAGGTAAGTGTCATCAACAGAAGCCCACATTTACACTCTGTAGGACCGAAGGCATAAGATGAAAAAGACATGCTTAAAACAGTTTTCTAATGTTGCCTTTGTTTATGTTTTTGTTTAGTAAAAAACATGGAGACTTTATACTCGTTGTGTTACCCAGTCGTTTTTATTTATTGTAACTTGCACCATTGGTCTCTCAATTATCAATTGGTTTTCCATTTCCCGCCAAAATGCACAATAAATATTCCACACGTTTCTTGCATGCTTGGTCCTTGAAAAACATTTTAGCTGCCTTTAACATATACCTTCCCAGTGTAATAATTGCGTTCTCGACTCTTCGTTTCTGTAGTCTATTAATCACCATGTACCTTCACTTGTATCTAAATACACCACGCATTTGGTCCTTCATATCCAAAATACACACATACATTCCTTAACTTACTAAACACCTTTCACTAACCTAAAACTAAACTTTTTCGATGGCCGCTGACAATGGGTTCGTGAATTTGGAACAACTAAGGCTCTTAGCGAATTCAGACCTGCTTAAAGATCAATTGCTTATCTATTTCGACTTGAAGACGCAGAGGGAGGTTCAGCTCGCAACTAAAATCAATAATTTAACAAGGCAGTTGCTTGACATTATTGATGAAAGGCGCTCGTTTATAGGATAGCTTGAACAACGCTTGCCGACAAATGTTATGGCGTATAAGACAAGGCAGGAACTCAAGTGCCATCAGAAGGATGATATGATAAGGGCGATGGAGATGAGGTCGACAGCTTTACAGTTGCACCATCAGGCCATGAAGGGGTTTCACTTTTATAAGTCTCTGTAATCAAGGTCGGCTTGGGGGATTATCTTTTTTGGTTATGTGTTATTTTCTGTTAAAATGTGTTTTTTGATGAATGTATGATTTAAATTTTTGGTTATTATTGAATGAATCATTTCACTAGAATGTGTTGTTGGTGTCGTAGATGTTTTGTGTATAACTTGAATACTTGATGATCCAAAACATAACAAATACATAGAACAAAAAACTACAAGACATACATACAAGGGTAATTTAAGTTGCAAAACATTAGTAATAGAAGATAGCACATAAACAACCCATTATTTGCATTGACATTCGTCTTCAGTAAATGCATGACCCATCTATTTAGCATAGACCCTTTTTCTCTTTAGTGGTCTTCCTTTGTCCACTAGTTCATTAACACCAGGTTTGCAACCTCTTTACAAACCAGAAATTCAAGGTTACTTTTCTTAACAACATGGTTTGGAACCTGTTCACCCTTAGCACCATCAATCTCATCAGGCACATTAGCATCTATCCTTTATTCTACTGCTTCACTAGGCATATCTACAAAATCACCAATTTGCTTTCCTATGTTGTTGTTCAAAGGCACCTCTTCTTCATACAAGTTTTTCAGGCTAACTGTGTCTTTCATTACGTCAGTCCCTTTGTCTAAATCAAAGGCATTAATACCGAAAGTAAAGTCAATCTCAAACAAGGATATTTTATGTTTTCCTCTAAAAGGACTTAGACAGTTGCCACAGATGTGGACTTTGATGTTTGCCACTTATGTGGACTTGAATTACAGACATACACTCTCCTGAAACAGATTAGTTTTTGGAATTACAGAAAAGACCATTCACTTGCACCACCTGCTGCACTTGACTGTGTTGGTACACCATCACTCATTTCTCTTCCATTTGCTTTCCTTGTTTGAGTCACTGGCACTTGAGAACTGGTAGAAGGTTGATTTGCAGGTTGAGTGGGAGTTCCTTTTTGTGGACTAATTCTTTCTGTTTGTACTATTCTCCTTGTCCATCTAGTATGGGATGAACCTTGACTGGCAACACCTGCACCACTTGGATCACCTGCACCACCTTCACCAGCAGCAGCAAACAAACCTATAACACCAGCAGCACCAACACCTGATCCACCTGAACCATCTTGACCAACTGCAGGTTGTGTTTGTTGTGCTTGCCAAGATGCACTACCACTGCCTTATACATTGTTGCCACCAACATTAAAAAAATTGAAAAAAAAACAAAAATCCTCGTAACTTGTTCGATGATGTTTACATCAAAGACACACTTATAGCTTGAAGCTGAAATAACTACCTATTGTTGCCTTTCGACCTTGTCCTTTACATGTTGCATTATTGTGTCTAATGTTTCTACATGATTGACATGTAATGGTTCTTCCTTTCCTGCTCAGTTTACCATCTTTCACAAATGGTTCATCCTCATGTTTGGACCTCTTTCTTTTCTTCTTTAGTCGGCCTACCTGGACATGATGCTTGGGTGGCAAAAGTGTTGTTGGACATGTGGACTTATCCCAGTAGTTGGTCCCACAAATTGGTTGTATCTTGTGAGAGTATGTTTCCTTCCATGTACTCAACCAATAACAAGGATTTACCCAAGTCTCTAAGGGTGGTGCCGCTCGGTCATTCAGAGCCATATTCCAACAAGCTGCAACAACATGCTTACAAGGAATCCCTGTCAATTCCCATTTCCTACATGAACATGTCATACTCACTACATCCACACACTGATCACCAAGTGAACCTGAAACTTGATACTTATTTGCTCTATTCCATTGCACCTTCATAAAATAAGCTTCTTTCTTGATGGATTCCATGATTCTGGTTGCAGTAGGGGTTAAAGGACCAGTACATTTATCAATCACACCTTGTACATTCACAATTCTCTTCATGCAATACTCCCTGATGTACTCTAAAAGTGTGATCACTGGCTTGTCCCTACCTCCAACTATTTTACCATTAAAGACCTCACAAATGTTGTTGAGCAATAAATCAGATTTGGCTCTACCTACAAATCAAAAAATACAATATCATTTAATGCTATACAACTATACCTAATACTCATAAATATGAAAGAAGTAAAAAACTGTGATGGCATTAAGAAAATTACACGGTTAGTCCCAGCATTTATGTGTTACCTGAAAAATGAGATCTAGCCCAATGTTCTGCTGGTATCTTGTTCAACCATTCATGTGCCTTAGGATTCATCGTCTTAAGTTCTAACATACACTTTTCAAAATCCCTAACATTTGCAGCAGATGCAACTCTCCACAACAAATCCTTGTATGCTTGTCTACACCATCCCTGCTTTATGTTTTCATGTATGTGTCACAAGCAATATCTGTGTTCTGCACCTGGGTAAACAGTTTTAATGGCAGGAATGATACCCTGCATGAACCAATTCATTAATCAGTTACAAATTCATATAATTCAGTAATTCATATAATTCAGTAATTAAGAATTCAACTAGTCAAGCATAATACTAACCTTTTGTCTATCACTGATGAATGTGAAATTTGAATTGGGATGCAGATCTATGTCATCACCCAAACACTACAAGAACCAACACCATGAACTCTTAGTTTCAGCTTTAATCAACGCATAGGCCAATGGGTAAATCCCATTGTTTGAATCCAGTCCAACCGCTACCAATACTTGGCCTGGAAATGTCCCCTTCATGAATGCACCATCTAAGCCTAACAGATCTCTTCTGCAGGCTCTAAAACTCAATTTTAATGCTCCCAAACAAACGTATATTCTCTGAAACACCCTAGTAGGCAAAGAAGGATCGGTATTCCTTTTAAATGCAATCTTGACAGTGGTATTAGGGTTTGTAGACTGTAACTCAACAACATAGTCTCTAAGCATAGAATACTGCAAAACGTGATCTCCTCTAATCTCTCTTTCAGCTTTAGCTTTAGCTTTGAAAGCTTTGCTCATAGATGTCACACCGCGGAAATTTCAAGTCAATATTTTAAACTTTTCTGACAACTATTTTTGACTTTTATACGTTACGTTTGAATCCGGCAGTTTACCGGGAAGTTAACCCGCGTAAATCTGAAAAACGTCATCAGACGCGTTTGGACTTCGGATTTTGATTTGTTTAGATATTATATGAGTTATGTTATCTTTTCTAAGTGTTTCGTAGTTTACGATCACTCCCGGTATTTATTTTTACGCTTTAGCGTTTAAATTGCGTTTTTCGCGTTTTTGACCTAACGGAACCCCGAAAACTCGAAATCTTTTCGTATAAACTTTAGTTATTGTTCATCTCATATTGATAAGTCAAAATTTTCATTCAACCCTCCCCCTCTTATAAATATGGATGCCTAAACCAAACCAAATGCACCATAAGCCTTGAAATTAAATCAAAGGCATCTTTTTTTTGAAAGTCTCATGCATAGGGCTGTAAACGAACCGGACGAACACGAACGGAGCCTTGTTCATGTTCGTTCATTTAATTTTAACCAGACAAATAAACGAACACGAAAGCTTAAACGGACGAATTTTTTTGTTCATGTTCGTTTATTAAAAAAAATGAGTTGTTCGTGTTCGTTTATGTTCGTTCATTAATAAACTAAATGAACATTAAACGAACATAAACGATCGAACACAAATAAACGTAGGAAAAAAAACATTAAATTTATCAAACTATGCATAATATTTTATTTTAAAAGTGTTATTTTGTTAGTTTTAAAAGTATACAGTTAAAAGATATCATATACGAACATAAACAAATAAATAAACATAAACGAACGTTAATGAACGCATAATCGGACGTTCACGAACATAAACGAACGGACAAAACTTTTGTTCATGTTCGTTCATTTAACTAAACGAACGTAAAATAATGTTCATGTTTGTTCATTTAATAAATAAACGAACATAAACGAACTTTTTATCGGACGGTTGATGAAGTGTTCACTGAACGTTTAGTTCATTTACAGCCCAACTCATGCATGTGTATGCAAGTGACACATGAGAGAGTCCATTTCATGCACACTTACCATGCTAACCTCTCCATGTGACCTCTTACACTTATGTAATAGTTTGACTTGCACATTTGACCAACTTATGCATACAATTCAAATCAAGACTTCAAAATTTGCAAGCCATGGTCCTTGT
>BQNB010054411.1:7096-34056 GCA_026074375.1 Tanacetum coccineum
TAGATAAGCCTATGCAGATGTCCAACCTGCGACATCCGTAACTGACTCAAATGAAACTGTGTTTGCTTGACTAATGTTAGTCTAAGACAAACAGGGATGTCAATCCCGATAGATATATCCATAACATTCGCGCTTACAAGAATTAACGGTTCATGATAAATTGGGCAATATAGTAAGTTGGGTTGAGTAGGGACTTAGACCCAACAGTAAATCAGTAAATGTACTTGTGTTCAGCTGTTAAAATAAGCAATGTTCTCACCCCAAAAGATGGTTTAAACTAGTAAAGTAGGGGCTATGAACACTCACCTTGTCGGTTAGGTTAATCGTTTAGAATTGATAATGGATCAATGTACGTTGAATAATGACTCAGTCAACACCTAAGTAATTATGATAAATCTGAGTTTATATTCTAAAGAAATAATGTATGAAAGGAAATATGCAAGTGGGTCGTCAAAGGGCATTGTCGTTTATGAGATAACGTTTTATGTTCTCAAACCGTTAGCCCTAGGGATGATACACGACTTTACACTCATAAGTATATATACATAAGTTGATAAAGTCATTCGTCGTAACTTATATTTATAAGCTCATGCGATTTATATCTTAGGAGAATACAAGTATTAATTGTAAATTACTAAGTCTATATATGTATTTATGACGTCTGTTTATTCATACTGATGTCGTTAATTAATTCGTAGAATTACATATCCCAGTCCGTTCGACTTGTTTAAATAATATTGTCTAAGCTCATGACACCGAAGCGTTAACATGTATCATCATAGATAAGCCCGTGCAGATGTTCAACCCGCGACATCCGTAGTTGACTCAAATGAAACTGTGTTTGCTTGACTAATGTCAGTACAACACAAACAGGGATGTCAATCCCGATATATCTATCCATAACATTCGCGCTCCCTCAACCAATCTAATTGATCAAGGAATTGACGGTTCATGATAAATTGGGTAATATAGCAATATGGGTTGAATAGGGACTTAGACCCAATAGTAAATCAGTAAATGTACTTGTATTCAATTGTTAAAAATAAGCAATGTTCTCACCCCAAAAGATGATTTAAAACAGTAAAGTAGGGGCTATGAAAACTCACCTTGTCAGTTAATCGCCTGGAATTGATAATGGATCAATGCACTTCAAGTAGTGACTCAGTGAGACACCTAAGTAATTATGATAAATCTGAGTTTACATTCTAAATACTTAATGTATGAAATGACTTATGCAAATGGGTCACCAAAGGCACCGTTGTTATGAGTTAACGTTTTATGTTTTTCAAAATATTGATTAAACCGTTGGCTCTAGGGACGACTTTACAACTACGAGTATCTATAGGGTCTGTTGATATTATTATGCGTCGCACTTATACTTACAAGTTCGTGTGATCTAAAGAATATATAAATGTTATTTGTATATTACTAAGTTTATATTTATCGCGTTTATTTATTTACATCGAAGTCGTTAATATAGTTATCGGTTTTCTATATATATATATCGCGTTTCGCATGACTCGTTTAATTAATTTATAAAGGTTATTAATTTATAACAAATATCCTTAGGTTCTAAAATAGCGAATTTTAGTCCTCCTAGTCTCTAAATTAAGTAAACTACTAAATTAACCTTTTAAACTTTCGTTTTTAATCCTCGACTTTCCAAATAGTATTGGGTATACGATATATGCGACTTTTTATATTTTATATTCTTTTATTCTTATGACTTTCCATGTTTAAAACGCGAATAGACTTTGAAATATTTTTAGCGTTAAATACGTTTTCATAAACCGTGTTAAATTTATTTACCCGTTTAAAACTTGGTTTCGTCGCTACCCATTTCTAAGTCATCAAAAGTGTTATTTAAATTTTCTAATTATCGAAATAATCATTTTGCTCGCTAAATAATTTCCCAACTCTTTCGAGTTTAACTAGAACGACTCGAGGCTCGGATAACATGCACGTTTCCATGGTTCTTTAAGTCTAAAGTTTACAATGTTTAAATTTCATGCAAGTTGCTAAACTATCACACCTATATATCTCTATATATAATTTAAACCCACTTGTATCATTTCTTTATACTAGAAAGCCCACATGGCCACTGGTTCCTTTCTCTTTTAGATATATTGTTCGATACATCAAGCAGCTGGGTTGCAAGGCCACTGTTGTGGCTTCTTGTCCCTTCTAACTTACTCAAATATATACATATAGTCCTCCTATTAAAACCCACTTGGTGCCTGACTTGAATACTTGGGTTGTGAGGTCATTAAACATGGAAACACAAGAGTATTTGGTGCGTCTAAGCAGACCCAACAGCGGCTGTTGTGGCCACGCCTTTTCGCAGCGCAACAGCTGCGACAAGCGTTGTGGCGGCTGTTGGCACGCATTGGTAGTGTCTCAAGCGATAGCCATTCGTCAAGTGCAACGAGGTATTAGTACGGGCCGATGAGTATAATGGGTTCACTCCTACAGAATCTGTGACGCGCCCACAGTGAGCAAAAGCTCGCTGTGATTCATCGTGGGTCACTTGGTCATGTCCATGATATAGGTCGAGGTCACAATATAAGAAGTTCTACAACATTTTATGCTTAGACCTAGTGTTTGTTAGTCCCTAGTGAGCCAAAGCTTACACTTACGCAAATGTTTAAAAATTATAGCAGGTACCTTTGGTTCGTTATTAGGGTTTACGCATAATATGTGGCTTACCAGATTACTTATGCTTCGCTTATTTGTTTTTACGCATGCTACGTTGTTTACAGTATTACTAATAATTAATTGTCATTTTTATATGCAGTCCCCGACCAAAGTAGTCAGATGTGTGCGTAATATAGACCAGTACCTTTGTTATAGGATCGGTGCCAAAACCTTGCGAGGCCGAGGCTTTGGTTAAACTATATGGTGAATGACATGTGAACATTAAACTACGAGGTTGACTTACCGAGGTCCGAGCTTGTTAGTCGATGAGGAAGGTGATGGTGTCAAAAGGGCTCGAACCCTTCTTGTTTCTACTCTTTAAATCCAACGCCTCCTAGCTCTCGAATCCAACGAAAGCGAAAACCTAACTCTCACCGATTTGTTTAATCTTTGCTTTCAAATTTTAGTTGAGATAACTTGTTCGTGCATGGTGCCTTATTTATACTCGAAGTCTTTGATTGGTTACTGAAATGTTGCATGTAGAATGACTCTATACTACTATTAACATATGAAAAATTTTCTCAATACAAATTATCATCATTACCCTTTTTCTAATACTATTAAGGAATCTCCATTATTTCTTGTTTCTTCCATTTAAAATTTCATCAGGTTCATAAGACGTATCATGGAGATATTTAAAATAAGAAAATGGGTAGGGTAGTGTGTAAGGCTTTGTGATGATGGATGTTTTGCCATTATTATGTGTTGGTTTATATATAATCAGTGCATATATCTGATATTGGTTTACATGTATTCTTAAGTGTATATTTCTTTTGAATTCTCTTAAAGAGTTGCATGGTTATCGAACGTAGATGGTTTCATGAAAATAATCTGAGTAAATGACTTCGTTAGAAAATTTAAAAAATTTAAATATTGTTTTATCGCTACAAGTTCTAAAATATCCTTTTAGACACAAGAGCAATAGTGGATTGTTTTATCGTGTTCGTTGATTTTCTGTGGATTGTTTCGATTAAATGATCCTCAGCTTCGACCAAAGTGAGTTCATAGCCTCGCTTTTAAGCGTTTTAAATCTTTTAAACCCGCGAGGGGGATACTTACTTGTTTTGAAATTGAGAACGCAAATGTGTTTTGATGATAAATATGATTCCATTCACTATTGAGTATATGCCTTTTACTGTGTGACCGTTAATTGCCTTGTTGATGGTGAACGCTAATGCATTAAATAGATCTATTGGGTTTGACAACCCTGTCCAGGGTTTGAATTAGTTGTGACCACCTTGTCAAACGGACATTTTGTAGTTAGTATTAGGAGAAGTGGCATACTTCTCGGATATAATTTCGTCCTACGGGAATGAATGTGTTAAGTTTCGGTACATGGGTTCATTTTGTTGGAAATCAATATTTTTATAACTTGTCTTACGAGCATTGTAACGCCCCGACCCAAAAGGGTAGAAGTATTACAAATATGGTGTGACATCAAAAGCATTCATAATCATAACACAAGCATAAACAGCGGAAGTCTTAAATAAATAATCAAAGGATAATAAGTCAACATGACTTAAGGTACATAAGTTCTCAAAGGATAAACATATCCAAACGAAATAACCGAAATAACAAAGGTCTCGATAAATGACAAATCATATATCAAAACTAAGATCTCTAGGGTAAGTCCACACTCAGCACTCATATCCCGAAAGCAACCCCAGCTCCTAGCTTAGATACCTGCCGCAGGAAAAGAAAGTGCGGCTGAGCTTACAAAGCCCAGTGAACAGATATATATAATGAATATTCAAAAGATAACAGAAATCAAGGATACATACAAGGTACAAAGGATATCATAAGACAATACATGATTAAAGGAAACAAATATAAGGTACGATAAATCAGACGTCAATTCATAATGTAAGGTAAATGACTCAGAAAATCCAAATCAAGTCCCAATTACCAAGCCAAACAAACCATATCATAGAGCCCATGGAGTCGCGAACTCCCAAAATTGTGAAAGACGTAGATTGCAACCCAAACATCGTCCCACCAAAATATCCAAATATCATAATGTCATAATCCATCGAAACAAAACAAATCTAGGATCATCCATACCCCCTTAAACAAATAAAATCCTTCATAATGCGCATATAAATATCAAATGGGGAACGTTATAATAAATCACTCACTCACAATGAGTCCTGCCAAAGGTGCATCAATACACGGCCATGTGACCTTCATGGCTAGGAAACACATCGATGGCATGGTTCCAAACCTGAAGGTTCAACAGCAAATCATATCAAAGAATCATTTCAAAGGGATCAATAGCAAAGGTTCAATGCCAAAGGTTCCAAATCTTCAAAGGTTCAACTTCAAAGGTACATAGCAGGGTTCCAAATAGAACATAATGAAGACCATATAAGAAAGGCAAGATAAAAGGCTCAAGCAAATGTAGCAAATCACAATTAATATCAAAGATAGAGGAAAAGTCATGAGAAACCTTAACGATAAGGTCAGAATATCGTACCTATATTCCGAAGCAAAGCAATACTCAAAGAAAACACCACAGAAATCAAAATCACTCCTCTGACCATACCTAAAAAATGATGAACTGAATTACAAACCCATTCATTATAAGTATACTTTCCGTTTTAGTAACTGTTCCATATTTTAGTAACTTTTCCTTTTTTAGTAACTTCCATTTTTTAGTAATTTACAGCATTTGAGATTCTATTAAGTATTTTGAATAGCTTAGGGACCTAACATGTCAACCTTACAAGTTTAGGGTTAAATATGACAACTTTCCATATTTTAGGGTTTAATATACAAAATCAACAATTTTCAAGGTTAAAAGTGTAAATATCAAAGTTTCACCAATTTATTCGAAATAACCTTCCATTTTCCCAGTATTTACAAGTCAAACCCTTAATTTATACAATTTACATATTTAGCCCTTTTTGTTTATTAATTATTTAAACAATATCTTCAATTATCCATAATTACAAAACAAGTCCTTATAGATTCAAATATGACAAATTCATACTTTATACATTAAATACTAACCAAACCTTCCACTTTTCAGAATTTACAATTTCAGTCCCTCTATTTTAATTAATTAATTTCTAATTACTTATAAATAGGTAATGTACCTTTTTAATCCAAAATAATATCAAATATGAAATTTATAGCCCCCCCAACTTATATTATATAGAAAATATAAATATAATAACATGATCAAAACAGACCCCCCTTAGATTTTCAGAAATACCTAATCTCCCTCCTCAATATATTAAAATCCAAATCGGCTAATCAATAAATCCACAAAACCCTAATTTAATTTTTCCCAATCACCAACACAATTATTTCCCAATCATTAGCATTAATTACACCTGGACAAAATAGCAAAACCCTAACCCTAATTCATTTTAACCATTTTCTTTCCTTTTTCTTTAATTCGAAATCGGCAAACAATGATAAATCCCCAATAATTATTCGAATTCATCCTAAATTTTTCCAACAATTTATCTGAGTAATATATGATATAAAAAACCTTAGAAAAATATAAAATCAATTTTACAAATATTATTTGTGCCGATTTCATAATTAGCTAAAAATTAGGGTTTCGAACATGTTTTAATTTATAAAATCAAAATAACATGCATGATAATTTTTCTCATGCATATAACGAATTAATATGATGAAAAATGAGTTACAAAAATACCTTTGATGATCCTTGGTGATTTTATGAATTTATGCTATTCGGTTGCTTAATTCGAACCCAAAACAATACCACGATCGAACCAAGCTTTAAACAACCTTCCCACTATTTTTCCCACAATCCTTGACCTTAAATTCACCTTATAAAAATCGTGCAAGCCCTTGGAAAAATTCTTGTTTCTTTGCCCCACTCGTTAACTTTGGAATTTTAGGTTTCGGTGGTGTTTTGATTTTTAGAGAATTAGCAATGAAATGTTTAAAAAATATAATGGGGAATTATGCCGAGTTTTGAGGCTTTCAAAAGACTAAAATCAGATTTTATCATTTGCCAAATTATTTAGTATTTATCCTATTTTATTTCATATTTAATTTGTAAAGTAATAATAATTAAATATACTTATTTTCGGCTAAATATATATATACAAATATTAATTAGTTTTCTTACATAACATAATGTATTTTAATCTTACAAAATTTCATAATTGCCATATTTTGTATTTTCATAATTTCTTAATAAGAAAATAGAAATATATTTTAAGCTTTAGATAGGATTTTCTTGGCATTAGGGGTATTTTGGGTAATTTTATACACTAATTAAGATTTTTTTGGTTTTACAACTTCTTCCCCTCTAAAAAAAAATTTCGTCCTCGAAATTGAAAAGAACCGGATTAAAACGAATGAGAACTAAAAAACCACAGGAAACGAAAAACCATTCCAACTAGACAAAGAAATGAGGATAACTAGCTCGCATAGACTCTTCGGTCTCCCAGGTTGCCTCGCGCTCTGGGTGATTCTTCTAAAGAATCTTCACAAAAGGAATAACTTTGTTTCTCATGACTCTCTCTTGACGACTAGAATGGATTCAGGTTCTTCGGACAAAGACAATTAAGAGCTGAATCGATCAAAAGGATAAGATGCGACATGCAATGGATTGAAACTGTATCCCCGGCAAAAGCGATACATGAAAGACATCGTCGAACGTCGGATGAACTGCGGAGGACGACGCCGAACGATACGAAACCTCTCCAATACGTTCCCAAATCACAAACGTGACCAATGAATCGAGGACTGAGCTTATACCCTTAGATCCCAAAACGTTAAACTCCTCTGAATTGCGAAACCTTCAGAAATACACGATCCCAGCTTGAAACTCTAATTCACGTCGATGGCTTATCACATAACTCTTTCTGTCGCGATCTAGGCCCTCTTCAGCTTCTCCTTAGAACAACCACTTTTCTCATATTTGTAATCTCATGAGCTCCGACCTTCAATCAAACGCTCACCTACTTAATCCCTGCAAAAGGTGTACACGACGCAAATAATTTTCTACCATACAAAGCTCGAAAGGTGCTGTCCTTGATCTAGCAATGCCAACTATTATTGTAGCAAACTCCACCAAGTACAAAATTCATACCCAACTACCTGTCCATATCCAAAGCACAAGCCATCCAAAAACATATCTTCCAAGGTCTAATGGTCCTCTCTGACTGTCCATAATAACGGTTTGAGATGAAAATGTAGCCATCTGAACTAAGACGAGTTCCCCAAGCATTCATAAACCTTATCCAAAAATGAGACGTAAATTTTGATCTCTGTCGGGACACAATAGAAGGTCCGTGACCATGAGTCTAACTCTTTCCTGACGAAAAATCTCCGCCAAATTTACTAATACCATAGTTCAACCAATAGGTAAAAATGAGCAGATTGTTACACTAGTCAACAACCACCCAAATCGCATCATGTTTTTTTCTGAGTAGTAGGCAAACCAGTAACAAAATCCATGGAAATCTCATCCCATTTCCACATAGGAATCTCCAACAGCTGTAACAAACCACTAGCCCTCTGATGTTCAATTTTGACCTGCTGACAAGTCATACATTTGGACACAAACGTAGCCACATCTTGCTTCATGCCATTCCACCAAAAGTACTGTTTCAAATCTCTGTACATCTTGGTTGAACCTGGATGAATAGTAAATGGAGAACTATGAGCTTCCGTCATAACCTTCTCGCGAAGTGCTGATCATTAGGAACACCTACCTAACTTCAAACCACTCACATCCGAGTCATCATCAACACTGAACTCAGTATGTTTACCGACTTCACATTCCAGCACAATAGCCCACACAAATGCGAAAACTAAAAAAAGGAAATGTTAGGTGGTGGGTTTATGGGGCTCACCGTCCGTCCCTTTTGAGCTCATTTTGATCTGTTTGCCAGAGGTTAGACTCTAATTCTCAAACTCGCCCAATAGCCACCAGAACCTCGTAGACTACATACTCAACATCCAAACGCTCTAAATCATAGAAGTGATATGGAATCAAAACTAAGCTATCATCCAAGATTTTCGACTAAGATGCGTCAGCAACCACATTAGCCTTGCCCGGATGGTACTTGATGTTTAGTGTCAAATTCTTTCAAAAGTTCCCAACCATCTTCTCTGTCTCATGTTTAAGTTTCTCACTGAGTAAAAAATATATTTTTAGACGCTTAGATCTGTAAATATATCACAAGCTGTCACCATAACAATATGTCCTCCAATCTTCAATGCATAACTACGGCAGCTAACTCAAGATCCATGGTTGATAAATTTACTACATAAGGCTTCAGTTGTTCCTTGAAGCGTAAGCCGATCACCTTCCATGTTGGCATCAAAAACACAACCTAAACCTTTTCTTTGATGCATCACTGTAGATCAGAAAACCACCGGAACCTGATGGAAGAGAGTCAATAACGAGCAACACAATCACCGTTTATCAGTTCCTCAAACCTCTCCTCTGACGCTTCATTTCCGACCACGACAAACTTCTCACCCTTACTTCATCAGCTGGTAAGAGGTAAAGCTAATCGGGAGAAACCCACACCAAAACGTCGTAATTAGCCAGGCAAGCCCCAGAAAACTTCCTCACTTCTGCACCCGTAGTAAGGTCCTCGCCATTGGTGATAGCTTCAACCTTTGATGATCCAAAATGATGGCCATCTGCAGATACAATATGACCAAGGGAAAGCAACTTGTTTGTAACCAGAACTCCGCACTTCGAAAAACTTCGCATACACCCGTTCTTCAGTCTAAATCACCAACACAATCCGATAGAATGTCGCTCATGCTCTATCTCATACTTAGTAGTAAATTAGTCGTCGTAGATGAAAAACAATAACGAACTTGTCAAGAGGTACTCGTGGAAAATACGGTTCATTAAATCCCCATAAACACGGCAGGAGCAATTAGTCAGACCGAAAGGCATAACCCAGAACCGAGGGGGAGTGGCCATAACGCGGACGAAAAGAATCTTGGAAATAACCTGCTCGCTCAACGCAGCTGGTGATAACCAGATCGCAATCAATCTTAGAATAAATATTTGGCGCCCTTGCAGTTTGGGTCAAACAAATCGTTCGATTCGCGGAAGAGGATAGCGGTTACGAATCGTAATACGGTTGAGTTCGCAGTAATCATACACAAGCGCATGCTCCCATCATTCTTTTTTAACAAATGAAGACCAGTGCAAACCCACGGTGAAACACTGGAGTCCTAAAAAAGCCATTCTCCCAACCTCTCCTGTAACATCCTTTAACTCCTTCAATTCAACAGGTGCCAAACGATACTTACCTTTGAAAGGTTCAGCCACCGGAATTAATTTCAATTACCAAATTCAATCTCCTAGCCGGAGGAAGTCCCAGGAAGTTTCATCGGGAAAAACATCAGTGCAATTCACGAACAACAGAAAAGATTTACAATATTAGAATCTCCCAAAAATGTATCCATAATAAACAGAAGCAGAAAACCTGGCACCCATGAGAAATCAAGTAAAGTGCCTTCATAGCAGAGATGGAGCTTAACCAGACTTAACGGTGAGGAACGCATGAAATAAACAAATTCAGGTTGCGAACTATAACAAAGACATAGTCCCATAGCTAGCAGTCAATGTTAGCTCGATGAGAACCACCAATCCATGCCAAGAATCACGTCCAAGTCGAGCATATGGATAGAGAAGTAAATCGCAGGACGAACACGATCATACAAAACCGTAGAGGGCAGTTAAACATAGTTCAATGGCCTTCGAAGTTAGGAACATCGTCACCCGAGTTCTAACGGGTATTCACCATCGAACGATCGAAGAAAACGATTACAAAACGAAACAAGATAGGTTTACTGGAAGAGAGTTTACGCAGAAGGAACCTAATGTCTACCCAATTCCTCACAGGTCAAAGCCAAAGCTCTAAGGCATAGACCACTCATGATTAACCTTGCAGCTCTGATACCATAAATTGTAACGCCCCGACCCAAAAGGGTGTAGAAGTAATACAAAATGGTGGTACATCAAAAGCATTCATATCATAACACAGAAGAAAGCATAACAGAACGTCTTAAATAAATAAGTCAAAGGATAAAAAGTCAACATGACTTATAAGGTACATAAGTTCTCAAAAGGATTAACATATGGCAAACAAATAACCGAAATTAACAAAGGACTCGAAAATGAAAAATCATATATAACACTAATATCTCTAGGGTAATCCACAACTCAAAGCACTCATAAACCCGAAATGCAACCACCCCAGCTTCCTAGCTTAGATACCTGCCGCAGGAAAAGAAAGTGCGGCTGAGCTTGACAAAGCCCAGGTGAACAGATATCTATAATCGAATGCAAAAGAATAACGGAATTCAAAGATACGATATCAAGTACAAAGGATATACAAAAGACTTGAACAAAGGAAACAAAATAGAAAGGTAAGACAAATCAAAAGTCAATTCATAATGTAAGGTAAGATGAATCAGAAAATCAAATCAAGTCCAATTACCAAGCCCAAACAAACCATATCATAGTAACTATGGAGTCGCGAACTCCCAAAATTGTGAAAAACGTGGATTGCACCCAAACATCAGTCACCAAATATCCAAATATCATAATGTCATAATCCATCGAATACAAAACAAATCCTAATGCCATACATACGCCCCTTAAAACAAATTAATATCTTCATAATGTGCATATAATAATCAAATGGGGGGAATGTATAAAATCACTCACTCACACACGCCGTCATGCAAAGGTGCATCAATGACACGACCATGTTACCTTCATGGCTAGGAAACAAATAGTGGCTTGGGTCTCAAACCTGAGGGTTCAAAGCAAAGTCATATCAAAGACCAATTAAAATGAATCATAGCAACGGTTTAATATGTGCAAAGGTACAATATCAACGGATCAAATATCACAGGTAGCTAGCAAGGGTTCAAATAGAACATAAAGACAGATCAAAAAAGAATGCAAGATACAAGCTCAGAGCAAATGTAGCAAATCACATAAGAAAATAGTAACCCATCGTTTCCTTTGGGTGTCGTATAAAGATACACTTAACAGATCTTTGTTGGAGTTTGTCAGACATATCCCGCTTCACAAGCGCCTCACATCCCCAAATCTTTAAGTAAGACAAGTTATGAACTTTTCAATACCATAATTCATATGGTGGCTTATCAACCTTCTTAGTTGGAACTATATTGAGTATGCGCGTAGCAGACTCTAGAGCATAATCCCAAAAGGATAACAGCAGAGTTGTAAGATTCATCATTGATTGAACCATGTATAACAAAGTACGATTTTTCCTTTCAGACACGTCATTGTGTTGTGGTGTATATGGAGGTGTAAACTGTTGAACAATTCCACAAGCATTTAGATAATCTTTAAACTTTTGACTAATATATTCGCCTCCTCGATCTGATCGAAGTGCCTTTATAGTCTTTTCGAGTTGATTTTCCACTTCATTTTTAAACACCTTGAATCTTTCAAAGACTTCATGTTTATGTTTAAGTAAATAAACATAACCATAACGACTATAATCATCAGTAAAGGTAATGAAGTAGCTAGCACCTTGTATTGATACATGTCTAAGTGGTCAACAAACATCAGTATGTATTAGCCCAAGAAGATCAGTCGCCCTTTCGGTACGATGTGGAAACGGTTTCCTTGTCATCTTTCTCGGTCAACAAGACACGCATTGATCAAAGGATTCTTCATCCGTTGACTTTAAAAGCCCATCATGTTGCATCTTTTCAATATGTCTCTTGCTTATATGAGCAAGACGACAGTGCCACAGATAAGTAGAGTCCAAGTTGTGCTTGACTCTTTTATTGCTAACATTATAAATAAAATTAACATTTGTCACAAGATTAAGCATATCAATTTCTGTACAACCCAAGTTTCTCGACGCGTATGACGATCACGAATCCGACGTCATAATTATTATTTTATGAATTCATGTGAACGAACGTCGACATTTAATTTTTTTTTATTTGTCGTAAATAATTATTTTCGTATTTTATTACGAACGAAAATTTAAAATTTTTATTTTTGGCGTTTCGCGAGTCAACGTTTGACTGCACGTTCGTTAATCATTTTTAAGCATCGTAAAAATTTACGACGCGTCTCGTTATTATTATTGTTATTGTAAATTATAATTTTACGAACCTTGTCGTCCTTGTTCCTTGACCTTGGCCTAACTCGTGTTTAACATTACATTTTCTTTTAAGTGATACTTTAAATTTAAAAGTTTACAAGAAAATGAAAGTAATTAATTTGCAAAAAATAATAATAATAGTAGAATTTAGGATTTAGGACGCGCAAGTGGATTTCTCATCACATGTGTATGTATGTTTATACTATTTAGATAGTTGCGATGCGCGCACTATCCGATCGCATCTTACGAGGTAATGACTGAACGACGTAAATTATAGGTCGTGGTTGAGCTCGTCGTCGAGTAGTTCATGATTGTTTTGATTATTTAATCTTCGGCTTCGATCAAGGTGAGTTCATAGCCTCGCTCTTAAGTGTTTTTAAATGTTTTTAAACCCGCGAGGGGGATACTTGTTGTTTTGTAAAAATGAGAACGCAATATGTTTTGATACTAAATATGATTTCATTCACTATTGAGTATATGCCTTTTAATGTGTGACCGTTAGTTGCCTAGTTGCAGGTGAACGCTAATGCATTAAATAGATCTATTGGGTTTGACAACCCTGTCCGGGGTTTGAATCCGTTGGTGAGCGCCCTGAACGGACATTTTATAGTTAGTAGTAGGAGAAGTGGCATACTTCTCGGTCATTATTTCGTCCTACGGGATGAATGTGTTGAGTTTCGGTACACGAGCTCATTAGTTGGAATTCATTATTTATATATAACTTGTCGTACAAGCAATGTTATATGTTTTGTTGAACTAAATATGCGTTCTAACTGTTTTTTGTAAACTCTAAGAATTCACTCAACGTTTTGTTGACGTTTTAAGCATGTATCTCAGGTTAATTGCTGTTGATGGCTGGACGGGACGAAACGCGGATATCGAGGACTATGCCTTGGTGAAGAAGTGTCATAAACTTAAAACAATGTTTTAGAAACCAAGTCGTGTTATGACTTTTAGAAATAAATTTCTACGTTGGTATTGGGACCTATGTAACTCTAATCTTTCTAATAAATGGAATTGTGTTTTATAAACGTATCTTTGAACGTTTACTGGGACTCGTGTGCATGTATTATGAAGTAGCACCCCAATTGCTGTATTCCGCTGCGTATCGTAGTTTGGGGGTGTTACAATTTCATAAATAGAGAGCTCCTTGTTTCAGCTTTCTTTCTCTTCTAAGACCTTGTTTTGTGTTACAAATATGAGTACCACAACCAGTGTCATACACCCAGGATTTATTAGAGAATCAAAATAATTCTTTAGTGAAGATACCTGAAGAACTGGCAGTGCCAACTTGCTTCTTATTCTTAATCAACTCAGCAAGGTAAGCAGGACAATTCCTCTTACAATGCCCCACCTCTTTGCAGTGGTGACGGGCATCATCCTTTACCGGGTGCTCTTTAGCATAAGGTTTAGGGTTTTTAGGCTTAGGGATATAAACTGGTTTATCCTTTCCATTGCCTTTTTCTTTACGCTTGCCTTTAGCATTAAGCGATTTTTTGTTGGCTTTCTGGATTCTACCACCTTTAATCGCCATTACTTGTGGTGTAGCAGCCTTTTTAGGTAAACCTTTCTTATACTCAAGAAGCAGAGCATGTAGTTCACCAATTGTCTTCCCCATGTTATGCATATTGTAGTTCCTTATAAATCCAACAAAATCACTAGTGAGGCCATTCATGAGTAGACCAACACTAAAATCTTGTGGGAGCATATAACCAAGACGTTCTAGTTGTTCCACATAACTCTTCATCTTAATGACATATGGGCCAACTAGTTTTCCCTCTTCTTGTTTGTAAGCATGGAAAGTTTGGATTAGGTCAAACCGCTCCACTCCAGCTTGTTTCTCAAACATAGATTTAAGCTCCTGGATCATTTTATAAGGTGAGGAGTTTTCAAACTGTCTATGTAGTTCGAGAGTCATACTTCCAAGCATATGACAAGCAAACTCATTAAGAGCAACATAAACCGCATTCCACTGCACAAGTACTTGAACTGTGGAATCGACAGGTGGAGCAGGGGAATAGGTTGTTCAATGACAAACAGTTTCTTTTTAACTCTCAAGACCAGCTTAAGTGAACGAAACCAACTTATTGAAATTTGTTCCATAAAGTTTTTCTCTTTCAAACAACGACCTGAAAGTTTTTCTCTTTCAGTTGATCTGCTAGCAATGTTGTATTCAAAAGGTAATTGACGATCAAGAATTACCACCAGTGTAATTCCTAGAATATTATGAGACTTAATTTATTACATTAATATACTAGTAAGCATGTTTTATCACATCTATGCCTCGAGCAAAAGGTCCCACCAGCTTACCTCGATGAAGTCGTCCAATCAAGAACTATGATTATGTAACACCAACGTCTCATGAAAAGTGTATAATCACCTTGGGTTTGCAATCTACATACGTCTCACGAGATGTAAAAGGCAAATGCAAGTGTTCTTACAAATTGGATGGCAACAACTTATTTAAAAGGGTATTTACATTTGTTGTGGCAAATATATACGAAGAAGCATGCATATATCTTCGTATCATAAATTTTAATAAAAACTTTACTCAATTAAGTTATTTATTATGATATCACTTATTTTCTATACATCTCATGTATAAATAGTGTTACCTTTAAAAAATTGATGATTCAATGTGTTTTCAAATCTAAAGAATTCTTATTTTATTGCGAGAAAAGATTAAAGAATGATTGAAAACCATTCAAACCATAGACCATTCGCGTTTCCTAGATAATTGCAAGATATCAAGAATTTATAGAGTATAAAAACCTCAAACCCTTGGTGATATGCTTTGCAACTAAATAGTACTTTGCAAATTTCGTCATTGATAAAATTTAAATCTTTAGCTTAGAAAACACATTATAAACCTATGAAATTGCAAGTCTCTTCGTAGGAAGTTAAGGTATGAGCCCTAACATTATGGATAACCACACCCGAGCGACTCATAAGACTTCGTAATCAATAGTTTATAATATATCTTATTTCATAGTTGTTAGTCATGTTTATATTTTTCTTTTTCAAAAAACCCTTTTGTTTTCTCACGAGTCAACACTTAATAAAACAAAACAATATAAACAACAACTAATTCACATAACATTTATATCTATTATACTAAAGGATTCAACCCTTTAATTTATTGGGAAGATATCCATAATTGTTGAGCCTTCAATGCAATTGGCTGATATGTAATACGAAGGTGAAGGGATTTGCGGTTATAAGTCCATGAATGCAGTGAGTGAAGTATTGCAGTTATCCTGCAATTACAACCCCTCTCTTTAAGCTCTATTTAAGATAAATATCAAGGGTTTCTGCAATAATTTGTTTTAAATTGTCATCAAGATTCAAGAGCAATTAAGGATGCAAGCTGGGTATCCTCTTCTCACAGAACAGGGATTGCGGATAGGTGAACCACCATCAGACATCAAACAAGAGATTAGCACAAGAGATTAATCTAATCACAACATCAGACAAGAGATTAGCACAAGTACACACCTGGCCAACCTATTTTTGAGGTATTCCTGTTTATCAGTTGGTGGTTTAATTTTGATCCATGTTACTTATGAATAAGCCGATTGGGTTTTTTTAATAAAATTTGTACATTTTCCCCCAAAGTTAACGTTGGTTTTGGTTACCTAATGTTCAGGAAGTATGTGAAGCGGTTTAAACCCAACCGAGGTTAAGTGACTTGGATATTGTTAACATGTGATTTTTGGTTTGATTTTTTAGTTATAAAGCCGAAGGTGAAACCACTCAAGATGGTACGTAATTCACGAGCAGGAGCCGATTTGGTGTAACAAAAGACGGTTATGAGGCAAGTATTGAAACTTTATTTTTTCTTGAAAGTTATATCGGTTGGTTGTGGTGTTTTGTATGGTATTTTGCTTATATCAGGTTAGGTGTCGCAACAATGGCTTGCCAGATAACGATTAAGATTCTAAGTTTTTACTTTTAATAAATAAGGTGAGTATTAAATAAAATGTTGTACGGTTAGTTCACAATGAGTTTGGAAGAAGGTGTTTTTTAAATGTTGTCGGTTAAAATCCGGTTACACCTTCCACTAAATCTTTCCGCGTATTACGGTAACATAATTTTATTTGTTAGATAGACATGAGTAGTATTGAGTTATTTCATCAGCCTACGATGTTATGATTGAAGTCACAGGAGGCTTAAACTTGGTCTCATAATGGAGAATAACGTTGTCATACCCCCAAAAAGTTAACTTTTGAATTATGAGCTCTTTTGAGCATGTGTTTTGCTGTGTTAAATGACTCCAAACTGAATATAATCCGAGAATTGTTTATTATCCCAGGTTGTATTGCTTGGAGTCTAGAAAGTAATATTTAGACATTCATAACAATTCGCCTTTTGGTGGTATTACGTATCCAACCAAAAACATGTTATAGACTTAAACTGATCATGAGTTGGCATTGCAGTCTCTGGTAGAGTTCGAGTTGCTGTAAGATTAAGGCCTCAAAATGCCGAGGAGACGGTAACGGATGTTGATTTTTTGGATTGTGTGGAATTGAAACCAGAGGTATGAAGCATTACTTTTATTAGTTAGGCTCTAAATTTAAAGTAAGCTACAATTTTAATTTTTAGGTGTAATTAATCGTTTGAATTTTTGATTAACTGCATGACGTGATATGTCCCAACTTAAACGCTTAAAACTTTGAAAGAACAGTTGGGACTCGAATATACCTATGAATTTGATGAGGTACTAACGGAATTTGCATCCCAAAATCGAGTTTATGAAGTTGTTAAACCTGTGGTGGAGGTATGTGGTGTTACACACATGACACATTTGTTCGTTTTAAGTTACTAAAGATTTAAGTTACATATTGATATGATCTATGCGCACCGCTAATGTTCACATTAAGCTCAAAATATGAAGTATCTACCCTTAGTTCTAGGTTATGGCATTATTACAGATTTAGAGGTTGATGTAATGATGTTTCATGCTCCTCTATTTGCAATAGTGCAACCATAACCATATAAATGTAAACGATAGACGCCATTTTTTCGTTCGCATTCCTAGTTTTCCAGAATAGACCCAAACTCGACCAACCGGACCCGACTAACACTCCTAGCCATGCTCAACAAATTAACTAACTTAATAATGAAAAAAAATCATGGAGTTACAAACCATTTCTGATTGCATGATGGTTTTAATTGTAATTATTGTGATGGTTAGAATATGTTACATATGTAAGCCAAATAAGTACCATATTTTGATATTTCAAGTATTATTGAAAATTGTGGTTATTGTGATGGTTAAAATTGTAGCCTCAAATTGAGGGGTGTTTGGATTAGGGCCCGTTTTGATCAGGGGTGTACTGCGGTAGGGTTTGAAACACAAGTTCAGTTACATATGTACAAACTATCTTTGGTTGCAGCCATGCCCAGTGTTAGGCACCGCTTTAGTATTCGCAGCCCTGATCCATAATATAGTGTGAGCAAACTAACATCTGATGAGGTCTGACTTTTTGAATAGATAATTAGATTATGATTATGTGCTTAAATTGATTGTTGTTGCCATCTTTTAATGATGAGGTTTGAGAGTAGCTTATCTGAATTTGAGAATCTGATAATCTATATGGCGTAATCAATTTTTATACTTAAATGTGATCCCAAAAACTCTTAAAAGTCAGACAGAAATATTTATTAAAAGTTGACTTTGGTGTGACTTAAAACCCGTTTTCTGCAACGAAATATTATTATCTTTGAAATGTGCATAATTATTTTTGTAGAAATCAGTTATCCGCATAAAGCAAGTGATACAAGTAGAAAGATTAAGCTTTTGGTAGGTTTAAATCTGCAATATAATTCATATCAGTTATGAAATGGAGTTACATTCTAGAAACATGAGAGTAAATGTTGATTTCTGCTTTTATATTGTAGTTTTGACGTGAAAGAGTATGTGACTGGCTTTGGGAACCCTAATTGGAAAAAGACGCATGAAGAAGCTGGGAAGATTGTTGTTGTTGTTACTGCTTTGTTAAAGAATAGGGCTACCTGCTTAAGACAAAAACTATGTATTAGTTACACTAATTTATTTTTAATTTTTTATAGTTTGCAGGCCAGTATTCAATCTTTTTTTTGTGAAATTATTAACAATACTAACTTATTAATCTTCATACTAAGGTTGGGTCGGGAGCAGGTAAAATTTTGTTTGCGTCAAAGCTGCTGATTCACAAAATATAAATAATTATCTTTGGGTCAAAATGGGTCAGGAGGGTTACGTTGATCAGCCTGTTGGTTTTAGTTTTAATTTCAAATAATACACAACCTTTGTTAGATCTTCTATGTGTTTTAAGGTGTGTAGCAGTCTACTTTACCAAATAGTGAGCGGATTTCACAGGTATTGCTACTGACCAATGCAATAATGAGCGGATTTCACAAACGAGCTCTGCCAAGTTTTTCAAGAGCTTGCAACTTAGTATTTTAGTTCAATATTTTGGATTAAGATTTGATGATCGCCATGAAGATTGTTGTGGTGTAAAAAAAAAAAAAAGGGGGGATCTAGGGTTTGAAAAAAGGGGATCTGTTTAGAAAAGAAAAAAGCATGAGAAGTTTGTTGTTACGTGAGGTGGATATATTAATCCTCATTTAAGGCCAAAAATGTCTGAACCGAGAGAAAATAGAATCCAATAATGCATAACTTTAGCTAAAGATTATCTGATTCCGAGTCTTGAGATTATGTTTTAGCTTTTAACAACTAGACACAACCCGTGTGCATCGCACGGGTCTGCATGCCTCGTAATCACTTAACAATTAACTCATGCAATAATAATGATGATTCTAATTATCGAATAATCAAAATATGTATATATTTATATAAGGCTCATTTTTCCAATGAATCGGGCCACATATATCGAGATAATCGATTGCGTAAGTCATATATAAATATATACCACATAGCACATAAAAGCTTATAGAAAATTTCAGTTGACTCCAGGCCCCGTCAGGACATAGCTAGGTTCTTCCGCAGCTTTTGCTGTAAACTATAAAGTTGTAGCTTACTGAGTCGTGGATCTACCATAAAATTTTCAAATTTTTTTGAATTACGATGAATATTTTACGAATTTATTAGTAACAGTGTGTCAAACAATCCGAAAACTAAAAAAAACTCAACTTTTATGTCTATACAATTTGCATGAACAATCAATTAACAATTAATCAAGATTGCATATAATATATCAATCCAGGATAAACTTGCATGTGTTTATCACGGATAACAAATTAACGATTAATTTTAAGCAAAAAAAGATCAATTAACAATTTAAACTATCGAATTTAACACATAAATTTCATGCAACCAAGGGCTTCATCTAATTAATTTTATTATTAATAAAGATCCAATCTTTATAACTTAAAATGGCGAAAGGGCTTAAAAAAATTGACCAAGAACCATAATTTGTCCAATTTTACTTATTTGTAACTACAATTTTATACGATGGCTCGTGATGTCACTGTTGAGATTTTACAACTAATTAACCATTAAACTACACGAGTACCTAGCGGAAAAGATAAACACGTATAGAATACATAATTAACAAAGAGAAAAAGAACGTGTACCTTTTAGCAATTAACGAAACACCTTCTTGAATATACGCGTGTATATAAATCGAATACCACACAATAACCACCCAAGATCTAAATGTAGATCTCTCTACTTCAACACACACAATACGTTCTTAGCAAATAATTAAGTATGCTAGTATTAGTAGTGATAAAGCCAAACAAACCACCACGTTCTTCAAGAAATCAACTATTGAAACCTTAGTGGTTTCCCTTTGTCGAACAAAAGCAAAACCGAAAACCCTTTTGAGGGTTTCGGTCGATCGTGCTAAAGAGGGAGAGAAGGGGAGAGTTTTAGGGTTTTGATTTTCTAGTTATACAAATAATGATCCCCTAGATCTCTTTATATAGGCATGCAACTTGGCTTGCAAGTTAGGCAATTCTACCTCCTCTTGGAGATTAGGAAACTAATTTACTAAGGCAAAAAGGAAACAATTCCCACATTTTTCTTTTTCCATTAATCCCAAATATTAATCCTTTTAACTATTAACGACTAATATAACTCCCGTTAAATATTTAATGCTCATTAAGCTTTATCACTAAATATATTACATTTAATATATTTATTATAATTGTTTTATGTATTAACGCTTGCGTCCCCGTAGGCTCGAATAAATTCTCAGACATATATTATTTCTACGTGGACATATTCTATCACACCGTACATACTCAGGTATGTATGGTGACTGACTTTTACTAACGGATGGATGTACATGTGTCAACTTAACGAATAAATAATTGTACTCTTCGTCCTCAAAGATGTATAGCGGCTGACTTTCACTAAAAAATGAATGCATATATTTCAACTTATCTGACATGAATGTATGATATTTAATTGAGCAAATCACATTAATATACTTTAAACTTTACTCTTAAATAAGGTAAGCTTATGAGTTTATGATACAAGTTATAAGGTGATTATATGATACTATCTTCGTTTTAAAATTATTGTTTACAGATAAACAACACACAGTTTAAGAAAAACATTATCATTACAACTTTTCTTTTTTACTTTTTATAAAATGACAGTTTTAGTCTTAACTAATTAATTTTTTTAATGTTTGTAATAATAACTTTAAATGTGGATAATATGGTAACATCGAATTAAGTTCCCTATTTATTTTTTGAAATAAACAATTAATTTGGAACAACCTAAAATAAAATAATTGACAATAACTATAAAACGGAAATGATAGTATGATCATAAGCTAATTTATAAGATTAGCCAAACACCTCTTATCAAGGTTGCAAAAATCGCTAGGCGTTAGCTGGGCAGCCGGGTACCACCTGGCGATTAATCGGTTAGGCGGTGATTAATCGAAGATTAATCGGATTTGACTTTTTATATATCAAAGTATAAATTTTGAAAATATATGTTTGAATTGCCGGATTTAGCCCATTTTTGTTCGAGTTGGCCAATTTATCCCCGATTTAGCCGATTTTGTCCGTAACTGAGTTTGCCGATTTAGCCAATTTTTGTCTGAGTTGGCTAATTTATGCTCGATTTGGCAGATTTTTATCTGATTAATCGGTATGTTGACCGATTTTTGACCAAATCGATTAATAAAACCGATTAGTAAAAATTAAGACGTTTAATCCCCGCCTAATCGGCTGCCTAGGCCGATTTTTGCAACACTGTCTCTTATGTCTTGAATAGAGAAAGATAAACTCGCGAAAATCTAGTCGATGACAATGGAAAACATGAACAATTGTTTAACCAAAGTAAAAAGGGTATTTTGGGGCATGTAAAAGGTACAAGAGCAAAAATACAGGTGTTACACCAAACCCAAGTGGAAGTGTCAGGAACATTTATTATTTTTTTTCCTGTTGGCATTTCTCATCGTGCTAGCTTCTTTTGGTCCACACACTTTGACTCATGCAAAAATATACGTAACCATTTCAATTTTTAGCATTTTGCTAGTGCACTTTTTCTAGGTTGATTTATATACATATACTCCCTTCGTCCCATATTAAGTGTTCATTTTTGACTTTTTAAAGTCTTTTTTCTTCAACTTTGACTTTAATCATTTCTTCTTATGTTATATGATACTCAATGTAAAATATATGAATGGATAGAGTTTCGAATGTATTTTTCATTGGTATAATTTTCAGTAAGCATTATATAACATAAAAAAAAATATTTACGGTCAAAGTTTATGAAAAAAGAATTCAAAAAGTCAAAAATGGACACTTAATATGGGACGGAGGGAGTACTATATTTCAATTAAAACTATGTCGTTTTGACATAGTGCTACACAGATGTCGTTTTGACATAGTGCTACAGTAACCAGCCCATTTGACACTTTTTTTTTGAGTTTTTCTTTTTTTTTAACTACGCAACTTAAAAAAAAAAATTACTCGACACAAAATAGGAAACAAAATTACAAAAGTGCTTTTTTATTCAAATAAAAAAATATCTGCGACATGAGACCAAACACATAAGCTCATATAAAAAAAAGAAACTATTGCACAAAATAAAAAAAATAAAAATTTACTCGGCACAAAATAAGAAAAAAAATTACAAAAGCATTGAGTTATTCAGATAAAAAAATACCCACGACATGACGCCCAACACATAAGCCCATATAAAAAAAACTATTAAACACGAAACCGAAAAAATAAAGCCGCACAAAATAAAAAAAATAAAAAATAAAAAAATTTAACGCCCGCAGCAACGCGCGGGCAACTATGCTTGTTATTGTCTAAGTTAGAGAAGTTTGGATTTTTCTAATTTGTATTTTATGCGAGATAAATGATCTTACAAGTTAAGACTGATCGTAGTGCAACCCGGGGATTCGGTCGGTCGGCCTAAGACCAACGCTTCCCCTCTCTACGAGTGAACCAAGGAGACGCGTTCCCCCCTCACTTTTTCATTTATTCGCCGGGTACGAGTGTTAGGTGGTGTTTGTTTTTCATAAAGAGCCTCTTAACAGCTTCTTGATCTGACTCATTCAGACGCGCTCAGACATTTGGTTCATTAAGTGCGTTTGTTTTTTTTTCTCTTGTTCAGACGCGGTCAGAGGCTGAAACATCTTAACTAACTAGATATGGATGGGAGGTCTTGATGCCTCTTAATGCTTCTCTACTCATTACGTTTTTTTTTCTTTAGTTTTTTTTTACTCTCTTCATTTTGTGAGATATTTTTTTACTTTAATATTGATAATACTTTGAGAGAACTAACCTTTTTTTTGCATGAGTTTTAATTATTCGACTAAAAAATATTTTTAATTATTAATTCACAATGTTAAGTATACTATGAAATTTTATTTTTCGCAATCTTATGATTGTAGAGTAAATGAAAGTAACAATTTGCAAAATGATGAAGATGTTTAACCGCATGAGAGTACAATATATGGCTATTTTACGAGAATAAATTGCGACACAATTATTTTAAATATTTTTTAAGACACTTTTATTCTCACGTTGCTAAATTATGTTAATTTCATGACTAAAATGCTCTATATAATTTTTAAACATGTTTATGTTTCGTAAGAATAAAACTGATTTTAAATATAAAATGTACTTTTATCGTTCAGACATTTAAAAAGTAAAAAACAAACACTATTATTTGATTCAGATTCAGACATTTACGCCTCAGATTCAGATTCAGGTGTGCGAATTAAATTCAGATTCAGAGCCTCTTAATAAACAAACAGCAGCTGAGGATTGATGCCTGAGTTTATTTCGATTGGTGTACTCCATTAACGTACAGTTTCAGAATGTTGCTTATCAATGATCAACACCATCTTTGTAAAGAGTACTCTTAATTATTTAAAAGGGTGCTACTATTGGTACCCCATGCCCTACTAAAAGGTACAAAAAATGTACTGAAGATTCTTTTTGTACTCCCCTTTTACAGTGCAACGCAGTTTTTTATCAGTTTTTGTTCCGTAATTTTTGACAGTTTCATACTTTTGACCTGTTAAACTTTATATTTTTCGTTCCGTATTCTGCGTTTCACTGTTTTATAATATAAACAAAATTATAAAAATAAAAAATAAAATAAAAAATAATAAAAACCCGGAAAAACTAGGGGGGTACAAACGGCTTTTCAGGAGGGGTACAAATAACATGAGCCTATTTAAAAGGGTCGATATAAAAACTGAGTAATGCTATAACCACATAATATTTACAAAAGAATTTTCACAAAATGAAGTGTTACAATATGATTTGTTATGAAAAAAATAGTTAGTGGAGGAAGAAGGTAATGATTAGTCCAAGTGTCTTACCACATTATTGTGTGAATTTTTTTTATAAACATTACGTGGTTTTAGCAATTCTTATAAAAACTTCTATATTTGCCATGTTACCCGAAACTTGAAGACTTGTATTTTAAGATAATATTTTCAAATACTCGTGTTTCATTGTTTGGTATATCTATACATATACAGTATATACTATATATGGTGAAAATCATAAAATAATAACTAAGGTGGTGTTTGAAAATAACTTAACTGACTTAATATGAAAAAAACTGAATTCATTAAGTAATATAAAAACTGTTTGTTTATGACTTAATAGAGACAAATGACTAAAATTATTAAGTAATAAAACTGAGGGTGTCTGCATTAAGTCATCTCTTAATTAAACATGACTTAACAGAAAATTTTAACAAACAAACCCTAAGTTTGAGTTTTGTTTTAATTTAGTCACCGCAAGGTTTTTTATTGTAAAATAATATCCAAGTTTGAAAAATGTACGTATAACTTTTTTTTAAAACTTAAAAAACTTTTTTTTTTGGTAAAGGGTTACCCGGCAAATTGATTAAGTGTAGAAGGTTTTGTTTTTACAACAAAGTTATCTTTGACAAATATTACACTTTGAGTATCAAACACATACGAGATTTTTTTCCCTTTTAGCTTTTAGTATATTGTTTGTCATTACATCACTCCTACGAGATTGGATATTGTGGTTGTTGTTGTTGTATATTAAATATCGCTTAATCCTCAAACTTTTATCATTTTTCGTTTCTAACCCATAGATTTTTCTTTCGTAATGATTACAGATTGAACCCGCAAGTGTTGCATCAGATTCGCGGGTATAATTATTTATCGTTATACATCGTTTCTTTGTGAGGGTGTTCATCTGTTGTACTATATGCAATTTCTCCTATTTAAAATGATGAGTATAAGTATTAAGACTTTGTATATGCTTGTGAAGTGATGAATAAGGGCTGTAAGGCAAAGAACAAAGGTATATAACCAGTGCTCGTTAGATCAGTTCGTAAGAATGTTAACTTTGGTCCAATAGGCCCATAGTTCGATTACACCCTAATGGGCAATTGAAATTGGCCCATCTTTAACTTTTGATCCACTCTTCATTCTTTTAACACTATTCAAAAATTCAAACGTTTATCAAAAGTCCGTTTTACATATCTTGTCCAAATATTATTTTTTTCATTAGTAAAAGTAAGTCATCGTACGTCTTTGAAGATGAACGGTGCAAAAAAAATTTCAACCAAGCGAAAAAAATAAGGCAAAAATACATCTATGAGGTTTACCCAAAGTCTCTCTCACATCCTTCACGTGAGCAGGGGCGGAGCAAGAATTTTTTTCTTGAAAGGGGCACATTTTGATAATTTTTAGAAACTACACTACAAATTGGTTTTAGAGGGGGCAAATTACAAAAAGAGTAAGATATTTTAGAAAATTTACACTATAATTTTTTTCGCTAGAGGGGCACTTACCCCCCGGGCCCCCTCCCTATCTCCGCCACTGCACGTGACCAACACTTTAATCCCTTAACTCACAAAAAGTCATCATGGATGTACTGTGGCTCACTTTTACTAACGGATAGATGATATTTAAACAAGATTTAAGCTAGGTACGTGAGACGGACTTTTGGCAAAACACATAGATATATTTTGCATCTATGTCTTTCAAATATGGGTGAGAAAAAACCCATAACCCGCGGGTACCCGCATGTAAATGGGTGGGTAATCTCATCAATTTTCACCCGTGGGTGGGTCGTGGGTGAAAAATTGTACCCATCAGTGGGTGACGGGTAATGTATACCCATCATGGGTGTACCCATCTAAAATACTCACGGGTGTACCCGCCTAAATAACCTTGCTTGTACCCGTAAACTCATTTGTGTTGGAGTGAAATTTATGATACTACTTAAATATTTGTGAAGTTGTGGTATGTATTTGATAAATACTCAACTCTTCAAAGATATATACATGATACATTTCGGTTCAGACATGTGATTTGGTGTAATGACATTTAATTTGCTAGTTTCAGACACGTGTTTTAAGTATTTTGTGAACTCGGTATTTGGAAAATATGATATGGTGTCTTGTAACGTAGTTTCGTAGTTAGTTTCCATATCATTGTTTTGTAATTTTGTTGCATTTTCACTAACCCACGGGCGATGGGTACCCGCGGGCATGGACATGGGTAAAAAGTTATACCCACTAGTGGGTGACGGGTGGGTGGTGGGTGAGAAAAAATCCACGTGGGTGGGTGACGGGTTTGAGATACCCGTACCCATTACCCACGGGTGTCATCCCTACTCTAATGTATGTATTACACAATTGCACTTTAAAAATATAAATTGGTTTAACTT